>PVIC010011298.1:0-41668 GCA_004025085.1 Thryonomys swinderianus
AAAGAAAGAAAGAAAGAAAGAAAGAAAGAAAGAAAGAAAGAAAGAAAGAAGAAAAAAGAGGGAAGGAGGCAGGCAGAGAGACAGAGGGGAGAGAACGTTGACAGAGAAAGAAAAGGGAAAGGGAGAGAAGGGTAATCTTTTTATGGTTAAATTGAACTTAAATGTCTAATCACTTAATTACATCTGCAAAATTGCTTTATACTTGCCACATAACAGAACCCAATCAAGGGAATGATGTATTCATAGACCTTGCCCACCCTCAAGAGTAAGTGATCATATTAGTCAGGGAATATGTATCTGGGCTACCATCTTAGAATTTTTTTTTTTACTGCAAGTACAACTGAGGGCATTGATATATTTAGTGGACCTCGATAGATTATATTTTCCATTAAATTAAATTATAAATAGTTTTGAATTGATTTTATTGGCATGTTTTATATATGCATCATGAGTATATCTTCAAGATACATCCTTTCGAGTATAAATGACTCAAATTTATCATTGTTTATGGCAGAGTAATAATCCATTTTATTTAAAAAATACATATCTTTTTTATCCAGTCTCCAGTTGATGTGCATTTCAGTTGTTTCCAAGATTGAACTATCACAAACTGAGCTGCTATAAACATAGATGCACATATGTCTCTGTGTCTCTGTGATATGAATCTTAATTCTTTCATGTATATACCTAGTAAGGGAATAACAGGGTCAAATGGGACCTCTAATCCTAGTTTTATGGGGAATCTCCACACTGATCTTCACAGTGATAGCACCAGTCTACATTCCCTCCAACAGTGGAGAGGGGTTCCTTTCTCCCTGCAGCCTTGCCAGCACTTATTGTTGGTTGATTTCGTGATAGCAGCCATTCTTTGTGGAATAAGATGGAATCTTAGTGTTTTCATCTGTATCTTTTTTTTTTTTTTGAGACAGGATCTCACTTTGTAGCTATGTAGCTCATGCAAGCCTCAAACTCAGCAATCCTCCTGTCTCTGCCTCCGAGTGGTGGGATTACAGGCATGAGCCACCACGCCCGGCTCATCTGTATCTCTTGAATGACCAGTGATGTTGAACATTTCTTCCTATGCTTCTTGGCAGGTTTTATTTCTTTCTCTGAAAATTGTCTATTTATTTCAGATGCCTGTTTTTGAATTGGGTCTTTAAATGGGGAGGGCTGATATTTTAAGTTCTTTATATATCATTTGCTTTGAGACAAAATCTCACTATGCAGTTCAGGTTGGCCTTGAATTTTCTAAGTAGCTCAGAATGGATTTGAACTGCCAGGGATCCTCCTGCTTCATCTTGTCTAGTGCTGGGATTGCAGGCATGTACCATCACACCTGGCCTTATAAATTTATGGGTGTAAAACTACATGATTTTCCTTTGTTTTTGTTGTAATACCCTTTGGCTCTATAGTGACATCCCCTCTTTCATACCTGATATTGGAATTTTGTGTCTATCCTGCTTTTAATGATCAATCCAATTAAAATTTTTTCAGTTTTAATTTTCCAAGTATCTTAGCTTCATTAATTTATTTCTCTTATTTTTTGTGATTTTTCATTTCAGTCATCTCTATTCTCATTTTTGTAATGGTTTTCTTCTGATAATTTTAGGATACATTTACTCTTTTTCTTTATATAATGAAATAGAAATGTAGGTCATTCACTCAAAACTATTCTTTTATTCTAATACAAGTATTTAGTCCTGTGTATCTTCTTTGAAGCCTCTTTTCTATGTAGGGTAAGCCTTTACAACAATACCTTTTTTTCATTCATTAAATTAAATTCTTAAATTTCCCTTGTAATTTTCTCTTATAAATTATCTAGAAGTTTGTCATTTAATTCCTAAGTATTTGTTCCTGTCATTGTTCTGTCATTCTAGTTCAATTATATTATCATTGGAGAAATACTTGACACAACTTCTGTTCTTTAAATCTTTAAATGTTGATTTTATGAACCAGTATATAGTTTATTTTGGTGAATTCTCTGTGGTGGCTGAAAGATTCTATTTGAGTATCTTTAGACAGTGTTCAATAAATATCAACTAGATCCTACTGCTCTATAGTGGTCTTCATTTCTTTTGTACCCATGCTGATTTTGTATCACTCATAAGAATCTACACAACAGCTAACACATAATTGACACTGAGTAAGTATTTGTTGATAAAAGAAAAGAGTGAGGGAAGTACAGGACAAGGTGCATATCTCAAAATGTTTACTTGGTGTAGTAGTAAGAATGATTTTTTTGAGTCATCAATTTGAATTCTAGTCTCACTACCTAGTTTTAGTGAGGATGTATGTGTGTTTCTTAACTTCTCTTTACTTCAATTTTCTATAGTACAGGAATGCTGATATCTACTTAGTAAATGTTGTTTCTATTTATGTTAGTCATAACAGCTATAAAATTCTACTCTCTGTCTCTTGCAGGAAACTCTGCTCTTAAAGACAAAGAAGACCAATTTGGGAGGACACCACTTATGTACTGTGTGTTGGCTGACAGACTGGACTGCGCAGATGCTCTCCTGAAGGCAGGAGCAGATGTCAACAAAACTGACCATAGCCAGAGAACGGCTCTCCATCTTGCAGCTCAAAAGGTGAGAAATAAAATTACTTTTAAAAGTAACTGTATTGTGTGGTATTTTTTAGTTGATCACTGAAATTATGCAATGGATAGGCAATAAACAGATCACAAATACATAACTTCATGTTTTTATAAAGCAGTCTTTATATAGAATAAACCATGAATAACTATCAGTGGCTATATGTATTTTCCAAGTTCCTTGAAAACTTGAATTTCTTCTACAATCAAAGTTTTAGAAAGAAAAAAAGAAAGAACACTACATGTAGTATATGACTAACATGAAATAAAAATATGTGTATAGAAAAAATAAAAACTAAAAAATACAGAAAAATGTTGATAGCGGTTGTGTTTGAGTATTAAAAATATATGTGAGTGCCGGGCGTGGTGGCTCACACCTATAATCCCAGAGACAGAGACAGGAGGAATTCTGAGTTCGAGGCTTGCCTGGGCTACATAGTGAGCTCAGAGCTAGCCTGAACTACAAGTGAGACCCTGTCTGAAAAAAAAAAAAAAAAAAAAAAAAAAAAAAAAAAAAAAAAAAAAAAAAAAAAAAAAAAAAAAAAAAAATATATATATATATATATATATATATATTTCACTATTTAAATTTTTCTTCCTTAATTATATTATTACTTTTATAATCAAAAGTTATAGTCCCTTGTGAAATATATGCCTGGAGACATAAAGAAATTTACTTTCTGAGTATATTTAAGACCTTTAAAAAAATCTATAATGGGCCGGAGATTTAGCTCAGTGGTTCCGGCGCCTGCCTCGCAAGCACAAAGTCCTGAGTTGCATCCCCAGTAACCACATACAATGCTGGCTGTAATGACTCATGCCCACCAGCAATCAATACCACACATCACAGTGCTGGGCGTGGTGGCTCAAGCTTGTAATCCCAGCACTCGGGAGGTAGAGATAGGAGGATTGCTGAGTTCAAGGCTTGCCTGGGCCACATAGTGAGCTTAGGGCCAGCCTGAACTACAAAGCGAGACCCTGTCTCAAAAAAAAAAAAAATCTATAATTATTTTGCCACTATTGATGATTATAAATTTTTAAAGACATTGTCAAAACTCTTAGATCCTTAAGATTAAACACATCAAAAGGTATAGAAAATAGGCTCTAAATTAAATACTTGCCTAAAAATGATCTTCACCTCCTTAAAATGTTGGTCTATAAGATACATTTCTAGTGCATGATTGGGTTTTTGTTATTTTAGACTTTTATGGTTTTAGAATTAAAAAGGAATGTTAATGAGTTAGATCTACTAGAAAATATTAGAGTTATTTCCTATTAAAAAGAAATGTGGCCAGATAAAGCAGATTAATTGAGGGGTTAGGAAAATACCTTTTCATTCATTGAATGCATGAAAAGAGGCTGCCATGAAGATATACAACTCAATATGTTGGTTACAAGCTGTCATCAGCTAGGTCTGTTGGGTTATTTTCAGTTACTCCTCTTGAATTTGCTTTTTATTATAGTAATTTTTAAAAAATCTCCCCATTTTCAATCTCAGTTTTAACTTCTGCCAACTATTTATAACCTTTCACCTAGGCTTGTCAGCTGATAAAATTACTCACTCAGGAGAGATACCTTCATTTGACTTATTAAAAATGGTTTAGATTGAGAATGGCTTCAGTATTAAGAACCTGATACCCTTTAGATTTATTCACTATGATTCATCTAAGTATAAAACTCAACTCAAAAAATGTAGGTTGTAACTTTGAATGATTTATAGGAAATTGGGTGCCCTTTGTGACCATACTGTTAAGTGAAATAAATTAGACACACAAAGTCAAATATCTCATGGGTTTCTTTTTATGAAAAACCCAAAATAAAAATAATTTAAAGAGCAAAATAAAAGAAAGATGAAAGGAAACAGGGAGGTAGATTTTGTAGTGATAAGAGGGGCATTTGGAGACGGAATAGAGAGGATGGGAATGATAACAAGAGGGAACGGGAAAATAAAATTTATTAAAATACAACATGTGTATGCCAGGTGTGGTGGCTCATGCCTGTCATCCCAGCACTTGGTAGGCAGAGGCAGGAGGATTGCTGAGTTCAAGGCTTGCCTGGGGTACATAGTAAGCTCAGGGCCAGCCTGAACTACAAAGCAAGACCCTGTCTCAAAAAAAAAAAGAAAAAGATATAAATGTGTGTGTGCTAGTTCCCCAAGGTGAACATAATTATTATGTATCATAAATATTTTCTAACAAAAAAACTAAAATTGAAAAAAGCAATGTATGTTGGAGAGACATAACAGTAAACAGATTATGTGGAGTGAATGAGAATTTAAAAGGATAGTCCAGGACTAAAATTGTTGACAGAAAGGGTAGTATGTACAACAGACATGTGGTTGTAAGTCTTTTTATAAGGTGAAGTGTATTGTTTCTTATTGTTTCTATTTTCAGTTCTTTAATTATGCTTTTGTTATATCAAAGAAGAAACAATTCTAAGTTAGAATTTACATAATTGATTGCATACATCAAAGTTTCATGTTCTTTTCAGTATCTGCTAGCTCCACTTTTGCCCCTTTTTTGTTGCAGTTTGTTCTTATGTGCTCACCAACAGCAACAGTGTACTTCTGTGCTATACTAGCACAGGTAGGATTTCCAGAACAAGGCCAGTACTAATTCTTCAGTACTTGGCTTTGTCTAGTCAAAACTGGATGTTGTGTTTGGTCTTGTGTTTCACATTAAAAAACCATTATTAAGAAATCAGAAAAAATAGATACCAAGGAGGAAAAAGATGCTGAACCACCTAGAAATAATTTTCAAAACATAGTTGGAGATTATAAATCCCAGGTCTGTAACACATTCTGCTTCTGAGCAGACACCAACATAACTTCTCCTTAGAGAAACATCTTCACTTTAAACTTCCAGGATCCCCCCTCATTAAAATACCAAACAGTCTTTGTCTTAGTTACTTTCGTGTTGTTGGGACAAAATACATGACACCTACAAGTTAAAGAGAAAATGTTTACTTTGACTCACAGTTTGAAGTTTCAGTCTATAGTCAGCTGGTTCTAAGGCAAGGCAGCATGGCAGAGGGCATGGCAGGAATTTATGAAATTGCAGGCAGGAAACAGAGGGATCAGAAAGGAGGAGAAAGAGACCCTGCCATGCCCACGGTGACCCAACTATTCCCACTAGGCTTCACGCCCAGCTATAAAGCCCGCTAATATAGTGATCTACTTATCTCCCAAAAACCCTACCTATGAGTAAAAGAGGCTTTTGGGGAAGAGGATCTATATATAAACAATAATAATCTCCAAACACATACAGTTTCCTCCACATTAAACCTAACATGATCTTCAAACACACAAGGAAAGATCACCCAACACAGAGGAAGCACACTACCATAAATGAGTTAGCAGAAACAGATTAAGTATATGAAAAACATTAGATATGGGTATCATAAATACATGATATAAATGAACCACTTATGGAAAGTCATCAGATACACAATAAGATAACCATTGATGAAATGTTTAAAGATAAAAGGAAGGAATGAAAAAATGAGAAATGAAGAAACTTTCATAATAAGTTTTATTTCTGGCCCTGGCTGCTTATTTTGTATTAGGCTGACTTTAGAAACATCTTTAAACTGAGCAAAATATGCAGTTTAAAAGGCAGTAGGAACAGTCAGCTTGGGCAAAATCTAAGAGACTACAGTCCCAAATATCACATTCCTTCAGGCTTTTTCTTTAAGGCATTTTCCAAATTGGAATGAAAAGAATCCAACCATAACAGTCATGCTAGGTTGAAGAAACCAAGGAAGAGTTTGGAAATACTAGTAGTGGCTGGAAGTTGAAGGGCAAAGTCATCAAATGGAGGGAATTGCTGAAAAGTAACCCCAAAACTTGAAAACACATTCTTCACAAATGATTATCAGATTGCTAAAGCTTTCTTTTGTGTGATGAGTTTCTAATACTCCCAGGAATAAACAACAGTTTGGAGACTAAAAAGCAGAGCAATGACAGTTTACAAATTATCCTACACTTTCTTGCACATTTATGTCTTTTCATATGTAACAAATGCATTTTGCATAGGGACCTATTCTCATTTTAAAACATGTGGGAAACTGAATTTGCTGGCACAAGTTCATGAAGTTCTTACCATGTCATATCTTGTATATACTCCACGTATACATGTATGCCAAAGGATTTTGTTTTTTAATGCAAGGCCCCAAATACTAGGGGGGCCACTTAGTAAACTTGAAAATAAAATATACATGATCAAAATAGGTACTTGAAAAGAACATGAAAAATGGATCCTATATGTCTCCTATGGATAGGTGCTTTGACAACCAATTCCTGTTAAACTTCATTTCCTTTTGTTTAGTGAATCTTTTTGATACATTAGATATTAAGTATTCTTTTCAAATATTGTATATCACATTTAATTCTAGTATATATATATCTAGTATATATAGATCTATATGTAGAATTTTAGTGAACTCAGAAGTATACTATTTGTGTAATTATCAATGTTTATGTAGATGTACATGTATTCATTTATTCAACGTAGGTTAAACTTCTAACAGGTACCCTGCTGGAATGCAAAGGTAAGAGACATTATTTTTAAAGTTGGCCCATCTACCTTACAATATATGTTTCACAAAATATCAACCATCATAATATGTAAATAGTCAATTTTATTCTTGTCCTGTGAAGATTAACTATTTTAATATGTTACTTAGTATATTTTTACTATATTTATACTCTTTTGTGATAGTGAACTACATTGTTATCCTTTGCTAGGTTTATTAGTAGGAAAATCTCATGTCCATAGCATTTTACCTCTGTTACCACCTCATTATTGTACATTGTGATTATTACTTACTTGTCTTTTCTACTAGACTGGAGCTCCAGGTAAAACCTTTGTTTCTTTCTTTTTGGACCCCCCCCCCAACTCTACTACAATGTCTAATATGTCTTAGTTAAATAAATTTTATGTTACTTATGTAGAGAGTCATTATTAACACAAATGCTAGAGATTTTATTAGAAACTTTTATCCAGTTTCAAAATATATATATTTCAAATATATATATATATATGGAATAACTTCTGAACTCTTAGCTTGATACACACTCACTTCCCTGGAAAAAAGTGCTGTTAGTCCAAGAAGGTAAGGAAATGGCACCCTTGATAATAAGATTAATTTCAATACACTGAACATCTGTACCTAATTTGTTTTTCATTTGGGCCCTCAGTTTAACCCGAGAGAGCAATCAGTCAGACCTTTTCTGAGCTTCTCACAAAAGATATATAATTGTTAGAATGGTTTGCTGCATGCATTCCCACATGTGCAGAATCCAGAAGGAAAAAAATATGAAAGTAGGAGGAGACTATTCAAGAAGAGGAATGGAATGACCAAGGGACACTAACAAGGGGACAGGTACAACCAAAGCATGTTATGTGCACACATGCTGTTGCCCCTTTAAAACTCAGGGAAGAACAGCTTTGCTTCAGGGTGCCTACTGCTTCTCTGACTTTTACATGTACAATTATTTGTTAACAAGGGTTAACAAAGGCCTTAGAAACCTTAGTACATATTACTAGTTATACATTTCAATCTTCCATGAGGTTTTTAATTGGGCTCTTAAGAAGATTAAGATTATCCACTTTGAAAAATTTAAAAAATACTACCTTGTGTCTGTGTTGTCCTTTTTATTTTTTTCCAAAACATTCAGTTCATCTATGAAAACTGTATTTTAAATGTTAGTTTTCAGTTTCTAAGAGGTGCTATTTAATAATTTATAAAATGTAAAAGTGGATAGGATATCTCTGAAACTTCTCAGAAAAATTTATACTAACACGGTGAGGTTCTCTTATTTTATGCATACAGACACACCAAACGTACCAACTACTCCACTTTGCAATACCCTACAATATTATTATTAATATTGATATTAATATATACAATATTAATATTCCTATGTTCTCCCTCATTTATATACTTCTGCCATAACTCATTACCACAGTTCATCAGAGAGTTAAGTCAATCTTACCCTAATAAAGCTATTTGATTTTATAGTTACGTTCCTAGCACAGTTCCTGCCACTTAATAAGGATGGTATTACTTTAGTGAATATATGAATGAGTCACTGAATCAGTTAATACATCAGATACATGTATTATGAAAAATATGGCCTTCAAATCTGTTGGTTTAACAGTGATATTTATTCCTTTTCATTTCTATAACTCTTACACTTTTTTTTTTTTTTTTTGAGACAGGGTCTTGCTTTGTAGTTCAGGCTGGCTCTGAGCTCACTATGTAGCCCAGGCAAGCCTCGAACTCAGCAATCCTCCAGTCTCTGCCTCCCGAGTGCTGGGAATACAGGCATGAGCCACCATGCCCAGCACTGTGGTATGTGGTATTGATTGCTGGAGGGCGTGAGTCACCACGCCCAGCATTGTATGTGGTTACCGGGATTGAACTCAGGACCTTGCACTTGCGAGGCAGGCACTGGAACCACTCTTACACTTTTATAAGAAAGATTTTATTAGACTTTCAGTGAGCTTAAGTTCTTGATAAATAACATTTATATGTCTCACTGCCTTCATCTAAAAGATGGACTAATACTTCTCCCTATTTTCAGCATGATGAATCCTTAAAGTTATACCATTTTGTTTGTTGGAGAAATATACCATGTAGGATTATGTTATCAACTTCATTGGCACTAGTCATACTGCAGTATAGTTACAAACATCAAGTTATTCTTCAGGGATCAGTAGATGTCAAAAACAGGAAGGCTTTTCCCAATCATGTCTAACTTGTCATTGGATAAGAAAGCTGAGTTCCACTTCTTTTGTCCCTTTTTTAAATAAATTAGTTGAATATTTTGTCTTTTCTTATGCCTGAGATATACCTTGTCTTACTTTTTTTTTAAGTTTATTATAAGTATAGAGCTAGAGTAGAAAATAGTATAGAAACACTCAGATACCTAAGATAGATAAAACTGAATATTATTTTACTGCACATATTTTAAATGGTGCAGGATAGATAGTTGCATGGCTGTTATCCCAGTACTCTTGGAGTCTGAGACAGGTTCAAGTCCAGTTTGGGCAATTTAAGGACTTAGTGAGATCCAGCAGGGGGAACGGTGGTGGGTAGGTGGCTGTGATGTAGCTCAGTATAAAGGCCTCAGGGTTCAATCCTGAGTACTTGTTACCATTTTTCATTTGAGATAAGGGCAGCCTGAAGAAGAGACGCAGAGCCATGCACTGTCTGCATGTTTTTACTCTCAGCTGCTCAGCTCAGCTCACCTTCTCTGCCCCGCCACCAGCCCTGACTGCAGTCCATATATCCAGCTCCACTTGTGATCTTTACCTGTGTATACTTGTAGCAGTTCTCAGTCCCTTAGCCAGCTCTCGGCCCTCACAGCAGTCCAGATTCAGATGGGTCTACACAATGGTGACCATTTTCCAGTTACAGCTTTGGTTGTGTAAGTTATTTATAAAGACCTCCATGTGCACTTACTTGTGCCTGAATTTTGCTCACATAAGACTTACTGTCTGCCAGAAATCCCACCCACCCACCCACATGGCCTGAACTACAACATAGCTAAGTTGACCTTTATTTTTCTTATACACTGAAAAAAGAAGGTGGTGAGTGGATATGAGAATAATGGTAACTTTCAATCAATAATTCATGGGGGTTTTGTGTGTTTGTTTTTGTGGTGCTGGGGATAAAACTCAGTGCCTTGAATATGCTAGGCCAGTGCTCTACCACTGGGCTATACTCCCAGCCTCACAGTTTGAATCAATAGCTCAGACAACCCAAATACCTATCAGCAGGTGAATGGGCAAGTAAATCATGGTGTATTCCTCCTACACAGTTACAAAGAATGGCCTACTGATACATGCATTCCCTGAGTGAAATTCATAAATGTTTTATTATCTGAAAGAAGTCAGACACTTTTTAAAAATTTATTTGCTACTTATATGAATTTCAAGACAGGTAAAACTAATCTATGGTAATTCAAATCTGATTTTTGGTTACCTAAGGGGCAGCTATTGAGTGAGAAAGGACATGAGGAAGATTTCAAGGGCAACAACATAAAAATTACTACATTCCTAAAATTGTGTACTTTATTATATATATGTTCTACCATTTGAATTGTTTCAAACAGCAAAATGTCCAGAACATGGAAAACCTTATTTACAGGTAAGGTAAGGGATGATAGAATCGAGAATGGTTCCTGGCCTACGCTCATAAGGACTTAGGTCACATTTCCTCAACCTTAGCTGAGGAGCTACATGAAACCCTGAATCCATGCAGTAATTCAGAGGTTCTCAAACTTAGACATGTATCAAGATTACCTGGAGGGATCATTAAAACACGGATTTCTAGTCCTACATCTAGGTTTGTAGTTCTGTGTGGTAGGCCTGGGGCCAGAGAATTTCCTTATCTAACAAGTTCCCAGGTGAAGTTGATGACACAGTTGATATCCTTTGTGAATTGCTGCTCTACTGTATTTTGTGTTCACCATTTGCCTTTCTATCTTTTCTTCATTTTCAATGTTTTTGGCTTCTTAGCCTGTAGCTACCTAACCTTATACTAAAGGCTCTTTTGAATGGTAATCCTAGTTTTTAATTATTCACAGAAGTATGCTATATTAATCAATGGCACTTTTTGGAAAGGAATTTATTGTGTTCAGTTGTGAAAATTTGAATTTTAGGGCCCCATGGGACAGCAGGTAGTAATGACCAGCAGACTGAGTTGTATAGAAGCCACATAAGTAGATGAAATACCAAGATGCGGTATATAGGTAGAAATAGGATGAGAAATAGAAAACATTAACATTCAAGTCTTACTTAAGGAAATTATACTGTCAGAGGATGCAATAAAAGGAAGAAAAGGATCTAGATCAGGATGTGTTATACAACTAAGGGGCAAATTTCTAGCAGATGAGGACCCATTTCTATTTCATTTTTTATTTTGCTAGAATTTGAAGATCCCCTCAGTAAATATTGAATTAATGAATAAACATTACTTACAGTAAGACTTTAAAAGTTTTCACTGGATTTTTTCAGTTAGAAAGTGATCTTATGTGTTGGCTTTGGGCGCACATATACTATAATTACAAAGTGGAAGGAAGTGCAATGGTATTAGCAGACCCCAGGTGGTATATATCACTGGCGCACATATACTATAATTACAAAGTGGAAGGAAGAACAATGGTATTAGCAGACCCCAGGTGCTATATATCACTGGTGAAAAACCCAGAAGTAAGGACATGAAGACAGTTAATGAGCATTACTCTTTCAAAATGAAAGTAAGTGATACATGAAACAGGTTATTGATCAGGAAAAGCTTTAAGATGAGGTATTGTGGAAAATTTTTTGTTTGTTTTTGTTTGTTTTTTGAGACAGGGTCTCGCTTTGTAGTTCAGGCTGGCCCTGAGTTCACTATATAGCCCAGGCAAGCCTCGAACTCAGCAATCCTCCTGCCTCTGCCTTCCGAGTGCTGGGACTACAGGCGTGAGCCACCACGCCCGGCACTATGGTATGTGGTATTGATTGCTAGTGGGCATGAGTCACCACGCCCAGCATTGTATATGGTTACCAGGATTGAACTCAGGACCCTGCACTCAGGACCCTGCACTTGCAAGGCAGGTGCCGGAACCACTGAGCTAAATCTCCAGCCCTCCCATTAAATCTTTAAAGAGGCACCTGATGATTTCTTTATTAGAAAGTAGTTTCAGAATTTGAATTCAAGGCTTCTTTCATTTCAGTGTTTGTTTTCTTTATGTTTTTGCCACAGACATGAAGATGGTATTTGAAAATCCACATTGCTTACAGGATTTTGCTTTAAATATAATGATGTTTCCTACAACCACATTCTTTTTTCTCAACTTTATTTCTTCACTAACCCCACTTTTACTAAGTCATGAAAATACAAGTATCTGCTTTCCATGAATAGATTCAGAGATCCCCACAGGCCTACATTCCCATGGAAACCAGTCAAAAAACTAAAAGGAAAAGAAAGAGTATTTATTGAATATCTCTGAGACCTACAGCTTGTTTTTCATTAGACTCATGCTGATTTCTTTTAAACTCTGGGAACAGAGCCAGCAAATATGTTTATAGCTGATAAAAACGAGCTTCAGATCCATTTACTTTCTTTTAACCTTTTAAAAATTAATTTTGTATGTAACATCAATTCCAAAGAAAATATGAACATTAATTATCTTCTTGTGTCATAGCACCATAATTGTTCATGTAATTTTCTTGTTTTTCTCCTACATTTATTTTACTGTACAAAAAGGATACATGAGAATTAGGGGGTTGTTTTTTTAGAGTATAAATATTGTCCACTCCTGGGTGTAAAATTTTCTCTTTGTACCTCGGTTGGCTGTTAAGCTTTTGTAAGTCTCAAATGATCAGTTACAGATATGTTAACAGATAACCAAAATGCCAAAGTGAGAGGGGTCAAGAGTGCCGGGGAGGGCTGGAGATTTAGCTCAGCATTCTGGCACCTTCCTGGCAAGCACAAGGTCCCTGGTTCAATCCCCTATCCCCAGTAACCACATACAATACTGGGCGTGGTGACTCATGCCCACCTGCAATCAGTACCACATATCACAGCACTCTGGAGGCAGAGTCAGGAGTATTATTGACTTCGAGGCTTGCCTGGGCTACATAGTGAGCTCAGGGCCAGCCTGAACTGCAAAGCGAGACCCTGTCTCAAAAAAAAAAAAAAAACACCAGGGAGAGTTTGAGTGAGGAGAGCACATTATAACTTAACTGACTGTTGATTGAAACAATGGGGAACTAAACCTAGGGGCTTGCACACTGAAAGTTCATAGCACTGAGCTGCACTTCTAGCCCAGGTTTAAACTTTAAATGAGGCTACCAAAATAGTTTTCATTGAGACAGTACCTGAAAACAGATTTGACAGGGGTGGGAAAGTTAGTCATGTGAACACCAGGCAGAACGGCCAAAGGGAAGCATTCTTAGGATGTGTAAAGACTAGCAAAAAGACTACCATTAGGTAGCCATATAATGAATGAGCATAAGGAGATAGTAGGAGATATGGGAAAAGAAAGAAATGGTGACTAGATTCTGTAAGTTATTGTCAAGAATGTTCTCACTCTGAACAAAATGAAGTCAGTAGTGGGTTTTTGGAGAAAAAGAGTGATGTGGCCATTGTTTGTGGTGTGGGATGGAATGTCAGTGTTGTTTTCATCTGCATCTCTCAAATGACCAGTGATGTTGAACATTTCTTCATATGCCTCTTGGCTGCTTTGACTTCTACCTCTGAGAAGTGTCTGTTCATTTCAGATGCCCACTTTTGAATTGGGTCTTTAAACTTGGGGAGAGTGATTTGTTTAAGTTCCTTGTATATTGTAGATAATAGCCCTTTGTCTGACAAAAATTCTAAGCAACCATGACATGGCAGGGGGTATTACAGTTCCCAACTTAAAACTCTACTATAAAGCCATTGTGATAAAAACTATATGGTACTGGCAAAATAACAGACCTGAGGACCAGTGGAATAGATTAGAAGATCCAGACACAACCCCAGATACACTAAGCCACCATATCTTTGACAAAGGAGCCAAACATTCCCAATGGAGGAAAGACAGCCTCTTTAACAAATGGTACTGGAAAAACTGGGCATTAACCTGCCAAAAACCAAAGCTGGGTCTATCTCTTTCACCATGCACAAAACTAAATTCGCAATGGATTCATGACTTAAACATTAAAACAGAAACAATAAACCTGCTAGAAAACAGGTTAGGTAAAATTCTTGGAGACATTGGCTTAGGCAGAGACTTCATGAATAAAACCTCTATAGTCCAAGAACTAACAGAAAGAATCAACAAATGGGACCTCATCCTACTAAAAAGCTTCTGCACAACAGAAGAAATCACTGGCGCCACTAAAAGACAACCAACAACATGGGAAAAAGTCTTTTTTCTTTTTTTGAGATAGGGTCTTATGTAGCCCAGGCTGGCCTTGAACTCACAGTAATCCTCCTGCATCAGTCTCCCAAGGGCTGTGCCTCACTCTTTATATACTCAATTGGTAGAGTGACAAAAAGCACTAATCTGAAAATCAAAAGTTTTTTAGTCCTTTGGCTTCTGGATTTTTTTTTTTTTTGGTTGGTTGGTTGGTTGATTGGTTGGTTGGTTTGTGTGTTTGAGACAGGGTCTTGCTTTGTAGTTTAGGCTAGCCCTGAGCTCACTATGTACACCACACAAGCCCTGAACTCAACAATCTTCCTGCCTCTGCTTCCTGAGTGCTGGAATTAGAGGCATGAACCATCACACCCAGCATTGTGGTATGTGGTACCTGGCATTGAATTTGGGACCTCGTGTTTGCCAGGTAGACAGAGGAACCACTAACTAAATCCCCAGCTTTGGCTTCTGGATTCTTGTCTTGATTGTGTGCCAATGGGAACTCCAAGTTAGGGATTTTAATCAAACCAAAAGAACTTTATTGAATTGCAAAATTCAGGATCCTGGGTGGTATCTGGATTAAGAATTCCCTGGTCCTTTAAGGACAAAGGGCATTTGGTTTATGTGGGGTTCCAAGCTATTTGGAGGAAAGGGACTCCTGAGAAGAGGGATCAGGGGCAGGCCATGGGGAATGCTCATCATATGTATGTTCACATTTTCCAGATTTTCTGGAGGTGGAGATTCTAGAATTGTAATCAGGGAGAGGTGCTCATCTGATGTCATTGTTGGGAGGGCTGCTGCTTTTTGCTGTACCACACAGGCTCCATTCTGGTTTCATCCGAATGGGAAGTTATGATCCTTTTAGTGTTCTACTGAGCATGTATTTGTTAGGATGACCAAAGTAAACCTGTGGTGGGAACCAAGAGCATAGGACCCACGCATTGAGCCTCAGACTCTGGAAAGCTGAGTCACTCCAGGGGCAGGTGGATGAAGGCCAGTGAGCTCCCAGACCACCGGCACCTGAGGATGACCTGATGCAGTCTTTGTCCTTGACTCCTCTGCTAGTTTCTGTTCCCTAGATAGCTATGTCCATAGGCTGCCCTGGTTTCACAAGTCCTTGAGGCTAAGATATTTTCTTAAGCTCATGGAGCTGTCTCCTCCTGATAGAAGGGTTAACTGTGATTTCAGTCATGTGCAAGGGGGGTTTCTCTCCCCCTTCTCTCATGTTTGTCTTGTCCTCATGACTCTGTTATAAAAATCTGTTTCCAGCCCAATAAAGTTACCATTAGCTAACCAAGCTATAGGTCAATCTCACTGTGTCTGCGGTTTGTATCCCCAGCTCCCCTCCTCTCAAGAGGAGACTCTCACATAAACCCACCACAAGAGGTTAGTGAAGTGGAAACTACACTGTAAGGAACAGACGTGATGACCTTGGGCTCTTAGACTCTTCCAGCTCCTCAAAGTTAATTACACGACAGTTATTTATTGAGCACCTACTAATCATAAAGTCCTATTTTATGTTTGGTACGTAACAAGTAACAAAACAAAATCCCTGACTTCAGGGAATTTATATTGTATTGGTAGAAAACAAGCAAATAAGTATTTTATATAAGATGGTATCAGATGGGGATACTTGTAATGGAAGAAGATAAGCTAGATGAGGGAGATAAGGAATTTAAGAGTTTGAGAATAAAAGTAGAGTGATAAAGGGAAGCCTCACTTAAGAAGGGAATATTTAAGCAAACCTAAAAGTTTTGACAGAACAAATCCTGTTGAGAGAGAGAATGCCAAGTGCAAAGCTCCAAGATGTGAGCAGACACGTTACATACAGTTGATATGGAGGCCACTGTGATCCTC
Source organism: Thryonomys swinderianus (assembly GCA_004025085.1). Lineage (NCBI taxonomy): Eukaryota > Metazoa > Chordata > Mammalia > Rodentia > Thryonomyidae > Thryonomys > Thryonomys swinderianus. The sequence goes on from PVIC010011298.1 coordinate 16,344, forward strand.
AGAGGGCAAGGGTGTGCACAGAGGTCACCTAAGTTCATTTGCTATTTAAGAATACTGCTTTCACTCAGCACAGGAGGAGAAAGCTGTGATGGATTTGATTAGAAAATATGATCTCAGGCCAGGGATTTAGCTCAGTGGTCCCAGCACCTGCCCAGCGAGTGCAAGGTCCCTGATTCTATCCCCAGTAACCACATACAACAATACCAGGTGTGGTGACTCGACCCACCAGCAATCAGTACCACCTACCACAGTGCTGGGTGTGGTGGCTCACGCCTATAATCTCAGGAGGCAGAGAAAACAGATTGCTGAGTTTGAGGCTTCCCTGGACTACATAGTGAGCTCAGGGCCAGCCTGAACTACAAAGGGAGACCCTGTGTCAAAAAAAAAAAAAAAAAAGAAAAGAAAAAAATATGATCTCATATTTTGAAAGTCTCATTCTAACTGCTGTATTGAGGAAACTGCCAAAAGGCTAAGGGCAAAAGAAAGGCAACTAATTATGAAACTGAGAAAGGATGCTGGCTTGGACTAGAGTGGTGTAAGTAGTAAAAAGTGGTCCACTTTCCTCTCTTTTTTATTTCTTTCAATTGACAAATAAAGGCCAGAGATGGAGTTTAGTAGCACACAGCACTTGCCTGGCAAATGCAAGTTCCTTCCATTCATTCCCCCATACAAAAAAATAAAGAAAGAAAAATTATATGTGTGTATATATATATATATATGTATATATACACATACACACATATATGAGAGTGTTTTAAAACATATACATTGTGGGCTGGCTGAAGCAAACTAACATGTATATTCATTTATTTGTGCTGGTAATAAAAATCTACTCTGTTCGCAATTTTCAAGCATCCAATACATTGTTAGTTCTGTAGTCACCAGGTTATAACTACTTTTAAACCAATCTTAAATTATCTACCAGATTATAGATGCGAGAGGCAGCATAATAGCTTTACATTAAGTTTCTGCCTCATATCTTTTTATACTAAGGAGAATGCCAAACATATTTCATAGTAGAATAATGTAATGACTCTCCATGTGTTATCACTCAGCTTCAATAATTACCAAGGAATGCCAACAGTGTTACATCTGTGCTGTATTTACTCCTTGCCCTCCGTGTTGAAGCAAATCTGATATATTACCTTATCAATAGGTATTACTATAAGAAAATGGCTAAAAATATAATCACTATAATCCAGTTTTAAAATTTAACAAGAATAAACTGATACAGAGAATCATAAAATCAATGTTCAAATTACCAAATATCTCATAAATGTCATATTTTTATTTACATGTCTTGACTTAGGGTCCAAGCTGTGCATTTTGACTGTTTGATATCTCTTTTTTTTTTGTATCAGGAATTGAATTCAGGACCTTGCACTTGCCAGGCAGGTGCAGCACCACTGAGATACATCCCCAGCTTGACAGAAATCTGTAGGTTCACCTCAGTAACTCTCTCTTGGATTTTCTGTAACTGTCACTTAACCTCTACAGCTTAGTCTCTACCCTAACTTGATCTCTCACTAGGCTGATTGTCTCAGGAGGGTGTTGATTCTCTCTCCAGGACCTATTCCTCAAGTCTCTGTATTCCCTGTAAATTAGTTATTGGGCCAAGGGGCTGAATCTCTTTCAGGTTTAACTTTGACAAAATTCTTTGATTATAATATGCTTGTCCTTGAGAAGGAGGTAATGTTTTAGTGTTTCTATTTTTGTCATGTGGACAATTATTGGTGCTGAGAGCCTAGAGCCGGGTTTTTATTAGGACTTGCAAAATGGTAATACTCTAATTCTACCATCTTTTCCACAATTAGCTACAGCAGTTCACTAGAGTGAAACTACCTTGTCTATTAGTTTACTCAATGGTATAGTCTTTACAGAAAAGAAAGAAGAAATGCTTCCTTTTTTATTTACCTATCTTCAAAATAGTAAGTTTTATCCTGATATCCTTGTGATGACCAAATAATCTTTAATTTCTTACTATAATTTTGAATAATGCCTGGAAATTTTTAGTGTCATTTAAACAGATTTCCTTTATCAGTTCATTAAAGTTTTTAATCTTAAGTGATATTCATATTGCTCCACCTTTAGTATATGGGAGGTCATTGAAGTTGGCTTCTGGTTCCCTTTGATGTGCTCCTAGTTATTGATAGCTTGTTACCTTCTAAGTGTAAATAATCTGTTATGTCTACATAAAAGTTCACATATATATTTTTTTCACTAGACCTGCATTACCCATTGCTCCAATGGCTTTTCTTTCTACCTTTACGCCCTGCTGTCCACTCCAAATAGATCAACAGAAATGATGGGTTTTGATCATTCACCTAACTTAGTCATGACATTTCTTGGTCCAGATCCTGCTTTCCATCTCAGAATTAAAGTGAGTGGAGTTGGTCCTCCATATTTGTGGTAGTGTGTCTAAAGATTCTAACCACAGGGCCAGAGGGTTAGCTCAGTGGTTCCGGCGCCTGCCTCGCAAGCGCAAGGTCCTGAGTTCGATCCCTGGTAACCACATACAATGCTGGGCGTGGAGATTCACGCCCACCAGCAATCAATACCACATACCACAGGGCCGGGCGTGGCGGCTCACGCCTGTAATCCCAGCACTCAGGAGGCAGAGACAGGAGGATTGCTGAGTTCAAAGCTTGCCTAGGCTACATAGTGAGCTCAGAGCCAGCCTGAACTAGGAAGCAAAACCCTGTCTCAAAAAAAAAAAAAAAATTCTAACCACAGACAGAAAATATTCAGCAAAAAAATCCCTGCATCTATACTGAACATGCACGGACATTTTTTTGTCTTCATTCCCCAAACAATGCATAAAACAACTATTTGCATAACTTTTAAATTGTATTAAATATTATTGGTAATGTAGAGTTGCTTTAAAATATGTGGGAGGAGATAATGTACAAGTACCATACCATTTTATATGAGACTTGAGCATCTGTGGATTATAGTGTCTTCAGAGCTCCTGAAATCAGTGCTTGATGGGTACTAAGGGACCTCTGTACTTCCTAGGAACTATAAAGCTTCGTGTTCTGAATTGTGTTATCTGACCTTGCTTCTAATCCTCACCTTGTTCTCTCTTTATCGGCCACTGTGACTTCAGTAACATTTCTTTAATGATCAGTGCAGGCTCTTGCTTTGCTCTTCTCTGTGCAGAAGGCTGTGCCAATAGGAAGACCCATGCGGGTCCCCCTCACTCCCAGTACTTCTTCACTCAAGTCACTGCCCTCCCTATCTGACTCCCCCATTCACCTCAGCACATTTTACTCTCCTCAATACTCTGTATTTTTCCTTAGCACTGAATACTATCTAAATTACCACATATTTTGCGTATTTTTCTTGGCTTATAGTCTCCTATTTACCCACCCCAAGAATGCCAACGAAGTCTGGAACTTTTTCTTTGTCTACTTTATACTTTGTACCCATTGCCTAGAACAAATATATGATTGGTGCTCAAAAATATTTATTTAAAGAATGAGTATGCTTTTATGTCTTTATTAATTCTCCCCAGTGACCCAGCATTTCTCAACACCATGTGTTCCTTTTCAGCTAAAAACATGTGATGAGATTCCAGGTGTGTAATATTAGAGTATTTTCTAAAGGAAGAATAACTCTGCTTTCTTGTCCCTTTCTCATACATTTCTGTATACCCACCCCAATGACTCTTAATTCTTCATAGAATACTTCCTCTCTTGGGACTGTAAATTTCTTTTTCTTTCCTCTTCTTTCTTTCTTTTTTTTTTCCTTTCTTCTTCTGATTAAATAGCCACAGCCCAACCATTTGAGCTGACTCTCAGCTGGAAAGTGAGTCAGTGCTACCTAGTGGAGAGGAGAAGCCTGAGCATTTGCATCTCCAGAATGTTTGTATTGACAAATGGCAGTCAGTTATTGACATTTATGTCCCTTGGTGATACTTCAATTGGCTTATCTTTGCTGGTCAAATGCCTTAATTGTTCTGGCCTTTAATTCAGTCAAAGTTGAAGCTGGAACAGAGGGGAAAGAGAAGGAGCGAGTCTCACAGAACATCAAGCTTGAGCTGGGAGGCTGCTGGCAACGATCAGCCTGTCATAATGTTATGATTTGTTCATTTTTATACCATTTATTAGCCTTTACTTGTTGTGCCATTTGGCCTCCAGGGCAGATAAAGTGCTGTCTAATTTGGTAGGTTTGCTTCTGTCAGAGCAGCCTCGACAGAGAAGGTGTTAGCTGCAGTGACAAATAATCAATAGCTGTCGTTGTCATGAGGAACGTGAGCAGTTGGGCCTTTCATCTGGAGGATTAGAGGTCTAATTGGATTGAGAATAGGGAGGGTGGGCTGTTGGGTAACCCTGTCAGCCTTGTGAAGCTGTCAAATGTCAACCTTATTCATGGTGAAGGGAATAAGGAACTGGGTGCTTTCAGAGTTGAGGAGGAAGGCATGTGAAAGCCCTCACACAAAGGAATAGATACTGAAGTTGACTCAGCTAACATAATACTCTCCTTTTTACTTAATTGGATATCTCTTGGATAATAAATTTATGAAATTTTAAATTATATTTTTAAGTTTAGATATGCAAAACACACATGCTATTAAATCCAGGTTGGTTCTTTTTTCTTTTTGGTGATGCTAGCAGGCAAACCACTTAAATGGAGATTTAAAATGAAAATTTTTTGGTGCTTGCGTTGGCAGTACATATACTAAAATGAAAAATTTTAGGAAGTTTATAAATTATCATCTCACTGTCAGAATTCACAAATTATGGGAATTTTTAACAGTTGTGTTAGAAAAAAACAAGTGAGGCATAATATTAAAAAGGTAGATACTTGATAAGTGTGGCTGTTTGACAGCTTATTTTCTCCTATAGTTATTTAGAAATATGTTTCATTATACAACAAAATCTTTCATTTATTCCTCCGTGAAGTAACCTAAAGAATTATGCCTTGGCTAAATCACTTATTCAAAGGAATGCCCACTTTTTAGTTCCCTAGCAAAATATAACATAGTAACTATCAAATTTAAATAATACCGATGATACCATATTGAATTCAATCTCAGAGTCTCTTCTTTCATACCCCTACTATCTCGGCTTGAGCTGTCCTCCTGTGTATCCATGCTGTATTACCTACACTACTGAGCATGAATGAAGAAGCTGTTTAGGAAAAACTACTTACTGTAGTTTGTTTTTGAATTACAGAGTCTTAACACCGCCTCCTCAAGGCCAAGTGAATGGCTTTCCATTGAAATAGAGCAAATTTAATAACCATAACTACTAAGCATAATGTAAGAAGCAAAGTTTATAATTTCATCATACACACATTTTCTGCATACAAATTAAATTCAGTGCATCTCTGTCATCAAAAAGGATGTGTACATTTTTCAGTATCTTGGCAATGAACTTGATACTGAGAGCATTTGTAAACATGATCTAGATGGTATTTTTTCACATAAGCCTTGAAAAAGGTAACTTTACAGAAAGTAAAAGTAGAAATAAGCATTTCTAAGTTACATATTATACCTTCAGCCTATCTCTGTAAGCCCAGTGTAGGCCATAAAACTTGAGATGATTCAAAACATACTTTATTTTTTCTTTATAAAGATAACAGGTTTGTTTTAGCTCACTGTTTCAGAGATGGCAGTCCATGATTAATTGGCCCCATTGGCCATTGTGGCATGGTGGGAGCTTGCGGCACAACAAAACCACTCACCTTATGGCCAGGGAACAAAAGAGACTGGGGGGGTCCTATTTTATTCACTTAGGGCTTCTCCCTAAACCCAACCTCTTAAAGGTTCCACTACCTCCCAGTAGCACCATGGGCTGAAGACATAGTCTTTAATACGTGGGCCTTTGGATGGTGTTTATCCAAACCATATTACCTGGGATCTGGGATATAGACATGTTAGTGCTTATGCCTGAAAATTTTGAACCTCCTGATTTATGTGAAATCTCTGACCAATATAAGAATCCATAATCCTCTTGAGAGCATCCTCCATTTGACAGAAACCACAAGGATGGGTTTCCCCAAAGGAGAATAATTCACAAGGTATCTTCCTTCAGAACCAAATTTGCCTCCAAACAGTACCTGAGGTCAGGGCTCAGCACAACATGAGCAATGCAATAGAGGTCCTTCTCTGAGGAAAGAGTTTATTCATGGGAAGAACTAAACAGCCTGGATGGTATGTTCTGACAGAAAGAGGGAATTATTGGAGGGAGTGGCCTTGATTATGTCTAACCAGAACTGAGATGTAGAGCCAAGGGGAGAAGGGTTTATTGGTGTAGGATAAGGACAGTCTTCAAAAGGTACTTTAAAAGAATGAAATAAATGTTCTAAAGTAGACCCTGGATGAATTCACCCAGTGAGCTTTTCTGGCACTTTATATCCTGAGATTCATTAGCTATTTCATTAAGATCTTCCCATCTCAGTGTTGCCTTAAAAACTCTGTGACTTTACTCACTTTATAATACTAATTAAGATTAGTAAAATTATCAGCATTACTTAGTAACCACTTAAAATTTTGGTTATCTAAAATACTTCTTTTGTTTGACCTAAGCTAGAAAATTGAAAGTTTTCAAAAAACTATCCAAGGTTGTAGAAATACAGTTCTTCCAGGGCTATATCTGAGGATGTACAATTGTGACCACATTCATACCTAAATAAAATTGCTCTTAGGAAATTATAGAGAAAAATTTCATATGCTAGCAAAAGAAGTTCAAATTTTAAATACGGATTGTGGTCAAAATCCATTGCCTATGACCTCTAAACAAAATATTTGCTTTTGAGAGAAGATTGGAATATTTTCTGCTTTGTAACTCCTCATAACCATCATTTTTCATTCAACAAATATTTTTTTAAGAAGCTAGTAAAATATGTTATGGAAATACAACCATGAACAGGGATAATCCTGTCTCCAGAAGTACATAGTTTAATGGGACATCAGACAAAATAAATGAGTAATTAAATTATGTTTTATTGTTAAGTGGTGGGAAAGGAGTAATCCCAAGGAAGATATGGAGAACCTAGCCCATCGTATGGTGTTGTGGTCAGGCTAAACGTGAATCTAATAAATGACTTTCTTCAATAGTTAGCACCTATGCTAAGTGGAAGGAGAAATAGAAGTGGGAAGTTTTATGCAGGTACTCTCAAAGAAAGAACATGCAATATAGAAAGAACATTCAATATATATGGGTCAATAAATGTGAAGTAGAAAATTCAAAGATGATATTGGGCAACTAAAATGGAAGCAGATCATGAAGGGTGCTATATGGAGAGTACTACATGGATTTAAAACATTGTTGAAGGGTTTGATATAAAACTTAAAAATTGATTATATTGGGATGAAGAAAAGAGAGTTATTGCTAGCCAATCACTGCCCTTCAATCACTAAGTTCAAATGCCTCTCTAAGTCCCCTACTAGATTTCAGTGTACACTTGATCTTCTTTATGACCCTCACCATCAGTTTTCCTTCTCCCTGCTGTATATCAGCTGTAACATTGACAAAAGATGGGCTGGAGATTTAGATCAGTGATACCATGCCTGCCCTGCAAGCACAAGGTCCTGAGTTTGATTCCAGTATTGAAAAAAAAAGTCAAAAAGATGGAACAATTGGAAGTCAAAAGAGCAATACTGATGATTTAGGCTATGTTCTTTCTGAATGATTTTAAGCCGGTTTTTAGTTTTAAATAGTCTAGGCTTCTGTTTCCCACTCTTTTTTTTTTTCTTGAGGTTATTTTTATATATTTTTAAATTGAATTCTTTATTGGTACATTTTATTTACACATCATGATCATACTCAACATTGAGAATTTGTACCAATATATGACACGACTTAATTCTCATTTTTCCCATGCCCCTGCCCACCCTACAACTTCCTACTCCCTATATATATGTGCTGTTTCCTGTTTTTTATTATCACATTTTTTTCTTTCCCCTCATTATTTACTCATACCTCCTTTCCCTTTCAAGGTTTTTCTATTTCATAAGGTCTATCATACATTTTAGAACTCATTTACATCTTTAGATTGTCATACCATAGAACAGATAGAATGTTTACACATCTGTGGCCTATTTATTTCACTTATGAGTATGTCCTCAAGGTATATCCATTGAGTATAAATAACTCAAACTTATCATTTTCTTTTTCTCATTCTTTAGGTTGTGGCAATACTTAGGTTCTTATGGGGATTACAATAAACAGTTTTAAAGGGACTATACAACCTGTGATTCTGTTAAGGATAATGTAATCTAAATATTCTGAGTTAGATCACTAAATGTTAGCCCTTTGAATAAGTACAAAAGTATACTCAAGCAGGCTGAACCAGTCACTTTAAAATTAACGTTAAGAAGTGTCAACCAAGGCGCCCAGGTAACAGGTCTGAAAATACAATTGGACCCTACCTTTGAATCATAGCCCTTTTTATGCTATCTTGTTATTCAGGAATAAATCCTATTGTTGTGTGAGCTTCTAGAGCACAGAGTCTCAGCAAATTTGTCCTTGTGTCCCCCAAACTGCCTAGTACAATAGGTGCTAAATGTCTGTAATGAATGAAACAATCAATCTTTGTGCTAGTGCTATCAAAATTATTTATGGATCCAGTTCAGTATCCAAAATCTATGAATCATCTTGTCCTCCAATTTTTAGTTTTGCAGAGATATCTTAAAAATACCACCCATTCTATAAAATCTATTATCCTAGTTTTGAAATTTACTGAGATATAACACCATGAGAAAAGAGAGAAGCTTTGGTGTTTGTCCCACCTGCTTGGACAGGAAAAAATCTAAGAATATGTCTTTACCTAGCTGGATACAGAAGTTGAATAGGAAGGAATATTAAATTGCATAATGTAGTTGATCTCTAACCCAGGATGGCTATTGTCAGCACAGTTCACAAACTACATTTAAAAAGTGGAGAGTCAGTTGATAATGGGTGAGTCCACTGTAGGTGGGAAGTAACTAATAATAGTGGACTCGAATCACTTGACAGAAGGGAGTTTAAGCCAGGCCAGATGTGGTAATGTGCACCTGATGTCCCAATGCTTGGGAGGCTGGGGCAGGAGGATCACTATGAGTTTGAAGCCAGCCTGTGCTACATAGTGAACAAAAGGCCAGCTTGACCTACGTAATTAGACCCTGTCTCAGAAAGAAAAAGAAAAAAAAGGATTTAGGTATAGTCCCATCCAGTGGGTCAGATTGTTACTAAGCAGCAAATTGACTGCTCGGGGTATAAGAGCCCAGTGATAAGCACTAGAACACCGGGTCCTAGGTGGTAATTGTGTGAATGACTAAAGATGTGACATGCTTCTTAGTGGTCACTTCAGGGTTATCATTTTCTTACATCAATTTAGTTCATCTTAACTAGAAGGATGAGGATAGCTGAGGCTGCCTAAGTCCTTCTCAAGCTGTCAGTGTTTCTCACCTACCTAGAGAACTCTTAAAAATAGCAATGCCTCCTGGTAACAGTAAGTAGCTCAGATTGGAAAACCCTCCAATGAAAAACAGTTGCAAACTGTGGACACAACATAAAGGAACTATCTGGAAGAACCAAAGACTGAACAAAAGCAGGCAGAAATCATAGAGGGAATCAACTCTTGAAAGAAAAGAGGAAGAGAACAGCATTGGGTGAGTTTCTACCCACGCTTCTCCAATTTTCAAAGGAGATGAGAACTGAGAAATCTGCACTGTCATTTGGTGAATCAGAGGACAGCATTTGAAGAAATAGTTAAAAGTTAAAAAGAGTAAAACCTATGACAAGAAAGTTTCAGACTCCACATGTAAACTGCCCACATTTCTGACTTCTAACAATTGAAGCTTCAAACAATCAAGCTAAGGTTAAGACAACTCACTAGAGATTTCTAATGTTGCCGATCTATGTAGGAGAAACAAGTTTGGAGTTTGAGCTCAGCCAGGTCACCTCTCTAATAAAACAAAAAAGTCAGTACTCTTCAATATAACAGAGTCCAGAGTCTCGACATTATCATATTTAATGTCCACAATATTCTCAAAAAATTACTGTGTAATATGGACAAGTGAGAAGCTATTATCCATACTAAAGAGGATGTTTACATAAGCAAAGATTTTAAAGCAGTAGCCGGGTAGATTTTTACTACATTGGAAGGATATATTTGGAAGACTGTGGCTAAAATAGAGGCTGTGTGTATTAAAAACTGCATTTAGAGGCCAGGGATTTAGCTCAAGTGGTACTGCACCTACCTTGGAAGCACTAGGGCCCGAGTTGCATCCCTGGTACTATCAAAAAAAAAATGCATTTGGAAGAAGGTCAGGGAAGCACTTGAAGACATCTTCCAGAGTATCCCCAAGATTCAACGAGAGGCTTGTTTAGGAAGATAGTGACAAGAACTTGCCATAATTATTAAAGACATGCAAATAGGAAAAAGAGAGACTTTAAATATTTGCTACAAGTTAACATTGATAATAGGTACTTGACATTACAGGTGATTTGTCATCACTGTGGGGGAGCTGCTACTTAACTGGGTAGCTCTGGAATATATGCCATAGGTTTATTGATGATCAGTCATGAGTGACTGCTCAGGAAAAGAAAAAGGCTATAAAAGGATGTTGGTGAAAAGCTGCAGCTGTCCTTTCTTGAGAACAATCCTCCATTCCTTCTTTGAAGGCTTTTAATGAAGTAATATAGACTTACATTTTTAATGAATTTATATCACAAAGATTAAACTTTTTTGTTATTGTTAAAAGATTAAAATTCGCAAATTGGAAAGTGCACACACATATAAAATGTTGGTTACTAAAGGTCAGCACCCATGTCACCAGCACCTCATCAATATGTAAGATATCTTAACAGGAGATTGATATATTGCTGAATATAACTATAGTTCATTCTTTGTTTCTGAATAGTATTCCATGTACATATATACTATAATTTGTTTATATAGTCACATGTCGATGGACATTTGGGTGGTTAGTTTGGGGCTATTATGAATGAATCTTATGAATGAATTGAACAAAGTAACATTCTTGAAGTATAACTGTTCTTTTTATTGGTACATATTTGCATTAAAGTTTATTTATACTTTGCTCAAGAATGCAAACAAAACCAAACTCAACAAATACATAGGATGTCTTCAGAAAAATCAAAACTATAGAAAAGAAGTGCATAGTGTTGCACATCTAGAGTACCTTAGTACTCTAGGAAGCTGAGGCAGGAACATTGCATTCTGCATGGCTGACTTAGCAAGACCCTGTCTCAAAATTTAAAAAATTAAATGTAAAAGGGATTGGGGATGTAATTTAGTATGAAAATCCTATGTTCAACGCCTAGTACTACAAAAAGAAATTATTTTTTGGTAGCATCAAGCAAACTCAGGACCTTACTCTTGCAAGGCAGGCACTGGAACCACTGTGCTAAATACCTAGCCCAATACTGCAAAAATGAAATAAAACAAAAAATAAATGGAAATTCTAGAAGGGAAAAATACAGTATCAAAGCAAAAATTGCATTGGAAAAGTTTACCAGAAGTTTGGAGACAACAAAAGAGTCATATTTGCAAAACATAATGAACACATCTCAAGATCTCAAGGTTCATCCACTTTCTACAAATGATTTCTACAAGTTTTCCTTCTCTGTGAGAGACCTCCCCAAACAAAAGACCCAGTCATAAAATAGGCAACTGATATAAGCAGACATTTCTCAGAAGTACAAGTGACCAATGAATACATGAAAAACAAAATAGTGACCGTATCTGGCCGTTACAGAAACACAAATTAGAAAAACACTGAGATTCCATCTTACTCCAGAAAGAATGGCTACCACCAAGAAATCAGATAGTATCAATTGCTAGTGAGATTGGGAGTAAAGGAAACCTTCCACATATTTGCAGGCATACAACAATGATAAAAAAATATGATGGCTTAAATTTTAAAAATATCACAGTGAAAGCCACATTGCCAAGATCAATGGGATAAGTGTGTTCAGGGTGAAGGGAAGGATTATCAGTCCTCTGAGGGAAACTAAAGGCAATGTTTTTCTTACTGTAATAAAATTTTAAAATTTAAACCTTTATCATTGGTTTTGATTGTACCCTATTCATGAAATGTTTACAGAAATTTCTATCAAATAAAACATTACACTGTGTCCTCATCTACCTTATTCAGGGCACATGGCACTGTGACACCTTTAGCATCTTCCCCCAAATCACAGTGACCAGGAAAAGTAAATGTCTTAAATCCATTCTGGACAAGGAGGCACCCACAACAGTGCCACAGCCTAAAGACACTCACAAAAGAGCTATTCTGAAGTGGCTTCAAAAAGTTGTGAGAATGATCTGATCAGTGTGTTCAAAACAAAGGAGAGTATTTTGAGGGGTTTAGATACTGCCTTATGGCACTCCAAAATGTTGGAACCATGCTCCCCTCTGACCATTAGTAAATGAGAATACCAGATGCTATATCTCTTCAACAATACTTAGTTTTGTTAGTTTTTTAAGTTTTAGTATTTCTATTGTATGTCTCATTTTTGTTTGAATTTGGATCTACCTAATAACTAATGAAGGCAAGTGCTTTTTAATCTGCTTAATAATAATTTGTGTATTTTCTTTTGTGAAATTACCTGTTCAAATTTTTTGTATATTTCCCTCTATTATTTTCATACTATTATAGAAATATTCTAATCAAAGTTTTTTTTTTTTTTTGAGACAGGGTCTCGCTTTGTAGTTCAGGCTGGCCCTGAGCTCACTATGTAGCCCAGGCAAGCCTGGAACTCAGCAATCCTCCTCTCTCTGCCTCCGGAGTGTTGGGATTACAGGCGTGAGCCACCACGCCCGGCACTGTGGTATGCGGTATTGATTGTTGGTGGGCATGAGTTTCCACGCCCAGCATTGTATGTGGTTACCGGGAATCAAACTCAGGACCTTGTGCTTGTGAGGCAGGCGCCGGAACCACTGAGCTAACCCTCCAGCCCCATAATCAAAGTTTTTAAAAATAATTTTTAGATTAAATTATGTATGATAATTTTTTTCCCTGGAAATAATGATTTCTTGGTGTCAAAATAGGCATACATGAAATTTATCATTTTAACACCTTTTGAGACTTTAATACTAAGTGATTAAAAAATTTAAGTACATGACAATGTTGTACTATCATCCTACTATTCATTAGATAATGAAATAGCTTCTTTAGTTATAATTGATATATAATAAATTATTTTCATCTCAGGAATATAATTTGACAAGCTTTATTTTGCACTAATTAAACCATCACTAACCATAGCCATAGCCATCATCTTCGGATGTTTCCTCCTAACCATTTGTTACCCCTCCCTCTCACTACTATCTGTGTTCACCATCCCTCCCAAGAACCACTGATTTGTTCTTTAAATACAAGCATATAGAGAAACATATTATTTTTTGTCTGGCTTATTTTACTCAGTACAATTATTTTGAAATTCCCTCATGGTCTAGCATAATCGGTAATTTATTTGTTGTCATTCCTAAATCCTACTCCATTGTATAGTACACGACAAATATGTACATCGGAGTCATTTCTAGTTTGAATGTATTACAAATGAATATGTATGAATTCCTGTGTAAATGTATGCTTTCATTTCTCTTATGTAAAATAATTAGAATAGCTGAATCACAATATCAAGTCTATGTGTAATTTTTAAGAACTTCCAGTTTTCTTTTTTTTTAAATTCAATTCTTTATTGGTACAATTTATATACATCTCAAAATCACATATAACATTGGGAAATTTGTACCAGTATATGCCACAAGTTAATTCTTATTTTTACCCATATCCCTACCCACTCCCCCCTCCTCCCCCCTTTATACATGCTCTTTTATTTTCTTTCTGTATCATATTTATTCCTTCCAGAACTTCCAGTTTTCCAAAGGGCTTATACTATTTTTTTCCCACCAGCAGTGAATGAGAGTTATATTTCTTTCATTTCTGTATATAGTCAATCTTTTTCATTTTAGCCACTTATTTCATTTAGGTGTATAGTGATTTTAATTTGCATTCTTCTAATATCTAAGTGATGTTGAGAATCTTTATGTGTTTATCATTTGCATGTCTTCTTTTGGTTTTGTTTCTGTTTTTTTCAGTAGCGGGGATCAAACTCGGCACTTTGTGCTGGCCAGGCAGGCGCAGCACCACTGAGCTGCATCCCTAACCCTTCTTTGCTTGTTTTGTTTTAATACTGACCTTGTTTCCTTTAAACTTGCTAAATTTCCTTACTAGTTTCATAAGTTGTTTTATAGATTCTTTAGGCTGTCTGTGTTAACTACTATCATGTGCAAATAAAAACAAGTCTATTTTATTTTTTAGTCTATATGCCTTCCTTTCTTCCCTTTCCTTTTTCTAGCTGAAAGTCTCCATTACAAAATTAAATAGAAAATTCCAGGGCCGGAGGGTTAGCTCAGTGGTTCTGGCACCTGCCTCGCAAGCGCAAGGTTCTGAGTTCGATCCCCGGTAACCACATAGAATGCTGGGCATGGAGACACACCCACCAACACTCAGGAGCCAGAGACAGGAGGATTGCTGAGTTCGCGGCGGCTTGCCTGGGCACCATAGTGAGCTCAGGGCCAGCCTGAACTACAAAGCGAGACCCTGTCTCAAAAAGCAAAAAAAAAAAAAAAGAAAATTCCAGAGCAAACATTCTGATTTTAGGAAGAAAACAGTTAATATTTTACCATTAAGTACAAAAATAATCATCAGTTTTTAAAAATGTCCTTGGTATAGATAATATAAAATAGTAAATGAAGGGGAAGCCTTGCTTCTGAGGTTGTGGAGAGTACCCAAGAGGGGATGAACTTCAGAGAGGATCTTCTTGAGAAAGCTGAGATCAGACCCTGTTATGAGTGGAGCTGTACCCGGGATGGCTGAGACATTCATGGGGATGCCAGCAGGCAGGGCTGGGGTGGGAAGGGGGCGCAGAAAGCTGTCCACGGAGAGTATGGTGAAACTTGCCAAGACACGAGGTTCTCTAGGTCTCCTGTGGCCCCCTGATATTTTTCCATCATAGGAGCAAGGAAAGTACACTAATGAGGAATAGAGGATCAATTCTAGTTTTTTTATATATGTGATGGTTGTACTTGTTCTCTGGATTCTTTCAATATTTCTTTTTTATCTGTTTTTAGCAGTTTGCTCCCCCTGTGCTTAGTGCTAATTTTCTTTATATTGTTCAGACTTGGAATTCACCAAGATTCCTGGACCAGAAAGTTGATATTTACACAAAATTGCAGTCATTATTTGTCAAAATTTTTCTCATTTTCTGGGACATTAGTTATATACATAAGTTTTCCATATTATCCTGAGATCATTGAAGTTCAATTAATTTTTGAAAAATCTCTTTGTGTGAGATAACTTATATTGATATATACTGAAGACAACTGACCCTTTTCTTTAGACCACTTTTAAGGAAATGTATGATTTTAACATTTCAGATATTGAACTTTCCAGTTCTGAAACATTCCATTAGCTCTTTTTAAACTGTCGTTTTCTCTGCTCAAATTTTTTTCATTTGTTTGGTTATTATGACCATCTCTTCTGTCATGTCTTTTAACATGCTAATGAAGAATTTGTAGACTATTTCTAACATCTGGGCCATCTTGATACCTTTTTGGACTTTTTTCTTTCCTTCTTAACATTGTTGTTCTGAGTTGTCTGTTTTTTTAATGTGTTGTGTTGTAGTGTAGAGTTAGATTGACCTCAAAAAGGCTCCGGCATTCAGAGGTGGAGCTTTTGGAAGCCCTCAGATCACGGGGATCTACATGCCTCGCAAGATTCATCCAGGGAAGAGTTCAGCTGAATGTGCTCCAAGGAGGAGGCTTGGTTAGAAGTCAGTCACCGGGGCCATGACCTAGAAGGGTGTATTTTCGTCCTCAGCGCCTTCCTTCAGTCCCTGCTTCCCAGCGGCCATGATGTGAGCCACTTTCCTTTGACAGCATTATCCATCACGTTCTTCCTGCCTTGGTATGAGCCAACTCTGGACTCAATCCTTGAAAAACAATGAGCCAATCTAAATGTCTCCTCCTTAAATTGTGGGTGTCACTTATTTTGTTCCAGTGACAAAACAGTAACGAAGACCTGTAGTTGTTTTCCTTTTATAGTTATTAAGTTTGAGATAGAATTTTTAAGCAACCTTGACTCCTTTATCTTCCACTAAAAAGTATTGCTGTTTGATTTATTTGTTTGGTTGGTCAGGCAGTTAAAACTGGCTAATCACATTCAGTTTATTGAATGTCTCAGTGTTTCCCTTAGTCTTTAGCCAAGTCTTTTAGACCGGGTTCTGATATATAGTCTTACTTTCAGCATGGCTCTCCTGAGATTTCAGGGCAAATCCTGAGCTGTGAGCCAGCCTCCCTAACACCCCTGCCTTGAGTAGTAACTGAAATTCCTGATCAGCCTTCTCACTCTGCATTTTACATCAAGGATGGGAGCAAGTTTGTTACACTTAGCCCTTAGTAAAACATATTACTCTGGTCAGCAAACAAGTCCACTCTGTACCCAAAAAAAACTATTTCCAGTTTTCAAACCCACTTGCTATGCAGACATCCTTGATAGTATAAATTGTTTCATGTAGAAACACTATGGAGACATGCTCCAAACAACTGTAAGAAGAAAACAAACTTACACTAAATCAATCTTCAAGACTAATTTTGGAGATACCAGATATGTGCCCATTTATTCCCCAACTTCAGTTCCTCTTCTTCCTTGCTCTCTGAAAAAGAAATCTCAGCCACTTGTAAATTATAGGCATATTTAATAAATTTTAAGTTTTTTATCCCACAGTAAGATATAAGAATGAAAAGCAGAAATACCTTGGAAATGTTGGGGGCACACACTAAACAGGAAAGGCAGAGCCTGTGAAAAGCATTATATGTTTTTAATTAGTAATTTGTGCATACTTTACACAGTGAGGCTTCACTAGAGTAGGAAGAGACTATTTTAGCTGCATGGACCTCATGCCCAAGACAAGGAGACTAGTTGTACAAGGGGTGATAAAATATACACTGAATGTTTGAATTAAAAACATTATTAGAATAAAAGACACACTGACATTAATACTCCCACAGTATTCACCCTTTCATCAAATACACTTATCCAGTTATTCTTGCTGCTTTCTGAAGCAGTTCTGAAAATCTCTTATGAATGTCCTTACAAAGTGCGATAAAATATGTGGTGAATGGTGTTGCTGAGTGTTATCAAAAGGAAAGGAGGCTTATAAAACACTATGGTGTGTCCTTATCCCTTTTACTGACTTGATCTGGCATCACACAACTGACAGCATTTCTTAAAAAGCAAAAATGGTCATGAAAGGTAAATGTTTTGAGTTTCTTCAGGACATCAACACAGCCATGACAATGCAACCAAAGATGCTCGTGAAACAGCCCTTCCAGAGCCGCTTCTAACAGTGGCAAGAATGATGGCATAAGTGTGTTTGATGCCAGGGGAATGGTG
Source organism: Thryonomys swinderianus (assembly GCA_004025085.1). Lineage (NCBI taxonomy): Eukaryota > Metazoa > Chordata > Mammalia > Rodentia > Thryonomyidae > Thryonomys > Thryonomys swinderianus. The sequence continues at coordinate 33,760 of PVIC010011298.1, forward strand.
GGGAGGGGTGATGGCAATGTGTTTTTTACTGTAATAAATGTTTTATGCTTCAGAACATCACCACAGTTTTAATGACACTGTAAATGTGTGAAGAATAATCTTCCAAGACAGAGTTAGTACACCAAGTGTCCTTGATGAGCCATTTTAGCCTTGTTATTTTTAAGCTCAGAGACAGGAACAGTCATCAAGGAAAGTGTTTTGGGGTTTTGTTTTGTTTTTGTTTGTTTGTTTGTTTTGAGACAGGTTCTCAATTTGTAGTTCAGGCTGGCCCTGGGCTCACTATGTAGCCCTCGATCTCACTCCTGAGCTCACTATGTAAGCAAGCCTCGAACTCAGCAATCCTCCTGCCTCTGCCTCCCAAGTGCTGGGATTACAGGCATGAGTCACCACACTCGGCATTGTGGTATGTGGTTATGAGTGATTGAACTCAGGACCTTGCAGTTGCAAGGCAGATCCTGGAACCACTGAGCTAAATCCTCAGCCCAGGGAAGTATTTTTACAGAACAAACCAGTACCTGTTATTCTCCTGCCTGTGTATTAAGAAACAGGTACTATATGGAAATTCTTATGTTAAATATAAAATTAAAAATTAAAAAATATCATTATTAGATATTTCCATCATATATAATAAAGAGAAAATTGCATTGCTATAGAAAAAAATAGCTATTGTAACAGCCTTTGTGTTGATGTTCTCGTGCAGTTATAATTGGACTGAATTTACTACTGTCATCTCAGTGTGGTCTTACATTGCTTATAGAGCCACTCCTTGACGAGTAGCCAGTATCCTTGTACTTATTTTATAGTCATGTAATTCCTATACTAATATTCTTTCTGCCCCAAAATACCGAAGTGACTTCCCGGTCTTGTACTAAACCTACCTAGTATACGAAGGTATTGAAATTTCCATTGACCTTAAAGCATTGATCAAAATATATAAAAAATGAGAACATGAGTGAGATTTCAAACATAGGGAATACAAAGTTTGAAAGTAGGAATGGTGATGACATGTTTTAGGAATACGTAGGAAGGTTATTACAGAAAAATTATAGTTTCTTATCATACATATTTGTTTCTTTCCTAGCAAACCATAGCTTTTAAAATTTTTCTTTTTCTGTTTCACTTCATTTCTTTCCCTCCTCTCTCTCCTTTCTTCTGTATATTGCTCCCTGACACCTTACACCTGGTGTCGCACAGTAGCATTTACAGACATTGCTTACTTGTTTTGATGGCCTTCAAAATTAAAGTTACTGCATTTTCAAAGTTTTGTTCTTTCCACTGACTGCTCCCTGTTAGGTCACTGAAGGCCTTCTTGATCTTGGCTCTGTTACTAAGCAGACTCATTCATAAATTTAGTCTTCTTGGACTAACTAGATTTATTGTGAGCTGCCTGAAATCCTCCCTGGATGTGCCTGATTGAACGGGGAAGCTCTGAGCTTTGCAGCTCTGTTTACTGCCAGCTGATTCTAACCAGGGCAATATCTCTTCTCCATTGGCAGAGGACAGTTAAGACTGTGGTAGGGAATCTGAGTTCATGGTAGGCATCAAAGCAATGTGATGGGCTTGTAACGATGAATGTAAGTCATGTTGGAGGCAATAAAATAGACACCACATGCAGTTATGGCTAAATTATATCTCTTATGGTAAAAGCATAAAATCTAACGTACATTTGATGTTCAGCAATGATTGCATTTAGTGAACCACCGCAAAGCATATTCCAGTTACTTCTGATGAAGTGGGTTGGAAAGAACCCACTTCCTAACACTTCTTCCTAACACTTCCTAACACTTCTGTGTTAGGAAGAACCCTGCTTCAGGTATTCCCTGTAATTTTGGCTTCCTGCTGCATTTTCTGCCATTTTCATCCTCACTGAATTTCACACTGCTCATTACTCAGTAGCTTGACTGCTTAATAATTGTAGTCACAAAGAACATTTTTCTTGGCTTTGTGAACTTTTCTTTTCTTCTCAAGCTTATTTTCTTCAAGTTTACTTTATATAAGCAAAATGAGTCTCAGTATTCAGCATCTTTGTGTTTATCATCAGAGAAAATAGAAAACTTAAAAGGACCTTGAACATCATGTAAGTGCACCATTTCCCAAAGCTTCTTCTTCAAGTGGTATCTCCTTGAAATGTTTTATGAAAAATGGGTCCCGTGGCCAAGTAAGTTTGGCCAATACTGCCTGTTCCTTCCTGGAAATTTACAAGGCTTGTGTGCATCTTAGAAGCTCTGAGAAATTGCAAATTTTAAAAATGGGTTTTTTATTAATGAGATTTCTCACAATCATTTGACCCCAATTTTCTCCCCCGCACCATCTCTCTGTCTCTGTCTCTCTCTCTCTGGTAATGGGCATGGGGGATCAAAGTCAAGACTTTGCACCTCTGAAGCAGGCATGGTGCCACTGAACTACATCCCCAGCCCCCAACTCTCTTTTTTAGCATAAACTAATAGCATTCGAGGAACCGATACTCTGTTAAACAATTTGGTAAGTAAATGTGCATTTCCATAATTTAATTGAATGTCTTCATTTCACAGTTGAGGAAACTGCAGTCCAGAAATTTATCTTGTTTATCACATCTGAGAACAATGCCTCATATGAAGTAGGTGCTCAATAATTGCTTGGTAAATTGAATGATATGCTCATTCATTAGCCAGGTAGAGCTAGGACTAAAATCCAGGTGCCTTGGCATAGTTATACCCAGAGCATTTAATAATGATAATATGTTGCATTTATATTCAAAACTGTTTAAGAAGATGATAAAAATAGATTTTATGGCTGCTATAAAGAGTCTTATACTGGGAAAAAGGTACAAACTAAAACTAAATGGTTTAGTGATGTTTTAAAGTGTTTTAACCCACAGTTTCATATCTCTTCTTTCTATAAGAGTGTCAAGTGTTGGTCTCTTGATACTGTTTAGAGAACTTTGGGTTTCGGAAAACCAGCACACAAGTCTTCATAAAGTCATCTGAAAGGGGAATTTTCTGAAGCTTTTTCTATTCTCATGATTCTCACAACATTCTTCATTCTATTCTAGAGAGTAATGAAAATCCTGTAAAAAAGTGCTAATCCCAAAGTGATCACAAAAACAGATTTTTCCCACCTCTGAATAGGTTTCTTTTTTGATACTTCTTTGGTTTTTAGAATGCTTGGTATTTTATCTCTAAGATAAAATTTCTTTGTTCATAGAGTATTGTGCTCTACATAAGAAATGCTTCAAAATTTAAAAGGACTCCATTTTGGCATAATATGTTTAGTAATTACTGTACTCACTACTGTAGTATTTTTTTTAAAAAAGTTATGTTTTAATGCTGGGCGTGGTGGCTCATGCCTGTAATCCCAGCACTCGGGAGGCAGAGACGGGAGGATTGCTGAGTTCACGGCGGCTTGCCTGGGCACCATAGTGAGCTCAGGGCCAGCGTGAACTACAAAGCAAGACCCTGTCTCCAAAAAGCAAAAAAAAAAAAAAAAGTTATGTTGAAATTACTCTTATTTTTCTGGTGGCTAGTCAAATTAATCAGCTTAAATTAGATAACTTGTAATAGATATCATGTCTTAAGAATGCTACTACTTGTTAGGAAATAAATAATTACACTAGAAATGAATATGGGTAAAGAAAAAGCCCCTTATATCTTCTGTTTTTTTTAAAAGTCCGCCCATTGTTTTATTGCTGGAAATAAACATATATCATAATTGTTGTATGGGGCTTCACATTACCATCACAAGTTTTTAATGGCCACACTGCTGGGTACTTGATACAACATAGTATATTGTGCTGTGTTTTCTCAACTGCCTTTGTAAACACTGTAGCCTTAATAGATCATTTTGAAAGAAGCTCCCATCCTGCTGAATCTGTTGGTAGCCTTCTTTCAGGTTTCTGACATATCCTTAATCTGATGCTCAGCCTTGTCATTTGGATCAATAGTAAACCAGATAAGATGTCTTCTACTTGCAAGGCTATGGCTATAAAAGGTATTTGAAAAATAAATTCACTTTTTATGTCCATGCCACAAACCGGGTGAGTACTAATTTGTCATTTGTCTCTCCATCTGTCTGTAAACAGTCAGTTAAATTGGTTATTGATGAGAGTAAGGTGAATTATACTTGAAGCAAGAGTAATACAGAAATAAACTTCATAGTAAATATCTTAGATCCTTATAAAAAGATGACATCTATTGGCTGTTATACTAAGTATAATCTCTATTTTAGAATAAGGAACAATTAGTTTTATCCCAAATCATCAATAACTAGATATAATTATAAATTATACTTTAAAAACTACTCACAAGTAGTATTTAACTTTCTTGTATAAATAACTATCCACTTTATTATTTGTAATATATTTGTTATTCATTCTAAAAATATTAACCTGGTTCCTGTTACACCTGAGGCACTGCATTAAGCACTACTCCTTCTGTATTTTTTAAATGCTGTGATAGCAGACCTTGTGAGAATCACATCACTTCATTGTTAGATGGAAACTCAGAAATCATATATTCCAAGCTTCTTATTTTACAGAAAACTAAATTTCAATCTATAAATCATGATCAACTGGCTAGTTAGTAGCTTTTTCTTTTTTGTTCTATAAGCCCAATAATCTTTTTTAAGTAAACCCATAATTTAATGTTTTAAAATTTGTATTTTTATATCTATAAAGTAAAAATAATTATGGCTTTCACCACAGGGTTACTGTGAATATTAAATGAGGAATGATTATGGAGCATTTTGAAACTTAAGTACAATCTGGGAATAAGAACTCCTTAGACAAGAGACTAGAAAAAGAATATATGAAATGTAAACTGTTGTTCTCTCAGGTTCATGAGACCAAGGCTCATCAGTTTCATTTTCTGCACTTTTTTGTCTGTTTCAAATTGCTTCAGTGAATATTATTACATTTATTACAATTAAAGATATACTTTCTTTCCTTTTCTTGTAAGTGTAATTTGACCTAATTTCAAAACTACAAAAAGTTACAACTATGGTAAGAATTGTCACGTGACTGTCACTCAAATTCCCCAGCTGCACACAGTTAACCAAAAGTGATTCACCCTTCTCTTCCAGTGTATGTGAGCACGTGGATGCTATCTCCTGAACCATATGAAGTAGACTGAAAACTCTGGTGTTTCTTTGCCCTGAATCAGCAGTGCTTGGTAACTGAAAATAAGGACATCCTCTTACATAATCCCAGCTCAATGACCAAAATCTGACAAGTAATAGAAATATTATAATCTATGCCCAAAGCTACTTAAATCTCCACTATTGTCCCAATAATGTCATCTGTACACACACACACCAAAAAAAAAAAAAAAAAACCCAAAACAAGAACAAACAAACAAAAAAAAAAACAGGCTGAGGCATTGAATTCAGGTATTATGTTGTTTTAGTCTTCTTTACTCTGCAATAGTTCCTCAGATTTTTGTATGTGTGTATATATATTTCATGACAATCATAATTTTAAGATTACAGGTCACTTCAATTATAGAATTTTTAATTTGTCTGGTTTCCTCATAATTAGATTCAGATTATTCACTTCTGATAAGAATACCACAAGAGTAATGTCATGTTCTTCTCAGTGCATCAAACAAGAAGCATGTGATGTTCATTTGCCCAGGCAATGGTAATATTAATTTTAAATATTTGGATAAAGTTGTCTCTGCTAGGTAGCTCGACTATAACACCACTGTGTTTTCCTTTCCTTTGTATCTAAAAAATATCTTGTGGAGGTCTGGAGATTTAGGTCAGTGGTTCCAGCGCCTGCCTAGCAAATGCAGAGTCCTTGCTTCGATCTCCAGTAACCACATACAACAGTACCAGGCATGCTGATTCACACCTACTGGCAATCAGTACCACATAGCACAATGCCAAGAGTGGTGGCTCATGCCTGTAATCCCAGCACTCGGGAGGCAGAGGCAGGAGGATTGCTGAGTTTGAGGCTTGCCTGGGCTACATAGTAACCCCAGGGCCAGCCTGAACTACAAAGGGAGACCCTGTCTCAAATAAAAGGAAAATTACAAATTGGCACATCTAAAATAGTCTTTGATCTGCACTCTTTCTTCCCACTCCAGCCAATAAACTGTGGCACTGTTTTTGACCAATTCGATTGCCTTTCTTTTAGTTTGAAGTAGAAAAGATCTAAAGTGGTGGGAGGCAAGTGAGAAGCAGCACAGAGCTCAAGGGTTGTTTTGTGTATGGAGATAGGCTGCGATGCAGTTTTTGAAAGATGCCTAGATTGGAGACTAGAACATGCAGATTTCAATCCAGTAGTACCACTGTGAAGATACAGGCTACCATTTTGAAAATGATAATAGTTACTGAGCCATATTACTAGTTAAACTCAGCCTTTAATTAAAAAATTTAATGCATAGCCGGAATGAAGTTCATTAAAGGTTTCTGAGTTAAATATATTTGTATATTTATCTGTGTATCTGTCTTTCCCGTGCTCCAAGACATCTCACCCGTAATTGTAACTGAAATAGAGAAAGCAACAGAAGACTCAATCAATTGTTTCAGTTTCCCCCAAAAGGGCAGCTCCAGATTAGCACAGAAGATGAATTGGGTTTTTTAAACTGTATGGTAGGGTCAAGAGAACTGTGGTATACTGTTGGAAAACTGAAGATGAAACTTCTCACAAGAGTTGGGGTGCTTCTAAGGAATGAATGAGTGAAGATTTTTTGCATTTAGCTCCTGAATTTAATATTTTTAAAAATTTATTTATTTTTATTTATGTATTTTATTTCATTTTTTTGGTGATACCAGGGGTCAAACTCAGGCTGTTATGCTTGCAAGGTAGGTGTGGGGCTACTTGAGTTAAATTTCAGACCCTGAATTTAACATTAATACATGAGATGTTATAATCAGTTTGTTTAGAGTATTACTCAAAAGGCTCATCAGAGCCTATAAAGTAGAGCAAGCCCTACAGATCAAATAATGAGAACTCTAGGAGCAAACATATTTTGTTGACAAAGGCTACTATTATGATGAGAGAAAAGTGATGGTATCTGAGAAATAAACCAGTATTACTAAAGGCTTTTAAGGAACTAGTCACTGATTTTTTTTTTCAACCAGTGTGAAAACGAGGCTTTGAGAAGTAACTTACCCACAGTTAATGCAGCCAAAAAGTGTCTGCATCTGGTCGGTCCTAATCTCTTCTCATTTAACTATACCACACTACTTCTGCTTGGGGCAGCATTCTTGGACGCCTACCCCTTGAACTTCAGTATGTTCAGAAAAGAATTATTTGTACTAGGAAAAAGAAAGTAGGCTCAAAAACTATCACCATGTGGCTAGGGGAAATAAAAATGATTAGAAATGAAGTTCTTATTGAGGTAGCATTTAGTTCTGAAGTACTGACTGTAAGGATTAGGTCTTCTACCTCTTTCAGTAGTAGAGTCAAAGAACCTTCAGCCAGGGGATCGTTAGATCCTAGTCTCATCTCTTCATTTCCCCATGGGGAGAAGACATTGCGTGATGTGCTTTGGCTTGTGAAGATGATGTGGCAGAGACTGCTTCCGAGTCACCGCCTTACTGAAGCCCTTCTGTACTACTTTGGGAGCCAAAAGGAGATGCTCCAGACTCTATCCCAACACCTTTCAGCACGGAGCTTTTGGTTACCAGCTCTGGCTTTCCCCATGTGCTTTACTTGTACTCTGTACTGAGCCTTATCAACTGTCTTAGCCATTTCCTCATCACTGTGGAACAAGACCTGACACCCATAACTTAAAGTAGTTATTGGTTCATTTTGTGCAGGTTTTCAGTCCACAGTCTGCTGGCTCCAAAGCAGGACAGTACAGGAAAGGGGCATGGTGGCCTGAAGCAGAGAGCAAAGGGGAGAAACTGAGGAGAGAGAGAGAAACCTTTCCAGGCCACATCCTCAGGGGCTCCTCTTTCGAGCAGTTCCTGGTCCTCCCCCCCCCCC
>PVIC010011299.1:0-40632 GCA_004025085.1 Thryonomys swinderianus
AGAGAGGGGCAGGACGAAGGAGAGAGATGTGCCCCATCCAGGGGACGTCTGACTTTGAGCAGACTCGACCTCCCACTAGCAAGTCAGCTAGAACATTCCGATGATTTCACCACCTTCTAGGTATTATTCTTAGTGCGTGATGATGTCAAGGGACGTTTAGATAGAAACCGTAACAATGACCCACTAATAAGTAAATCTGTTCACTCCTTGAGGAATTACTGCTTGACTTCCCTCCTCTGGGTTTACTTCATTTCTCCCCATACTTTGTCAGTGTCTTTCAAGACTGTTTAGTCTTTTTTCACATTAATCCCTCATTGCCCTCTACATTACTTTCCACATCCAGGTTTGGGACATTAGAGGAGAGCTCTGACAGCAGCAACACAGTTTTGTTTTTCTATTTAGAGATAGTTTGAAGACTTTGTCTCCATTTCTGAAAAATGACAATGGCAGGTTTTGTGGATGATTTCTATTTTGGGAGGATTAGGAAGGAAAGACAAAGGTTAAAGAGCTAGTGTCCGCTTCAGGTTCGAGTCTCTCTACAAGGGAGGTGGTAAAAATCTTTAAAATCTTTACTAGGATAGCTGTGCAGTATGTGATGTTTACATTCGTTTTAGAAAATGGCTTCACATCTATAATACAGCTTCTTTCTTTTTAAATTCCTCTTTCTCCCTAACTTTCTTCCTGCCACTAAATTCCCTTCCATTCTTGTGTTTTTATTATTAGCTCATGTTTATGATATATAATATCTACATTCACTAAGGTTACTGTGTTTCTATATATGACGTATCTTAATTCTACACCCTTGTCTTCCGCTGTCTCTGTGTCCTGGCCCCCAGTCTCAAAGAATCCTTCCATTTGCATGAGATCTATTCCCCTTATTTCCTTCTATCCAACCTTTATTATAGTCTTTGTTTAAAGGTAATATTTTCCAGATCCATTCATTTTCCTACAAATATCTCAAAGTTATCCTCTTTAACCAAGCATTACTCCTTTGTGTATACTCTGTTCCTCATCCACTCATCTTTCATGGGTGAAGTCAGTGCTTCCAGGGTGTAGCTATTATTACTTGTGCTTCTATAAACATTGATATGTCTATATCACTGCAGGTCAATGTCTTCAGCTCTTTGGAAAGACAGAAGGGAGATTGCTGGGTCATGTGAAATTTCTAATTTTAGTTATTTGAGAAATCCTCACAATGATTTGCCTACTGATGGTAGCATTTGCATTCTTACCAACAACATAGAAGTGTTTGCCTTTTCACCAAAGCCATGCAAGCATTTGTCAGTCTTCGATTTCTTGATAATTGCCATTCTTAATGCTGGCATTAAGATGATGGTATCTTTTGCTTGTTTTAAATTTAACTTCTGTAATGGACAAAGATGTTGAATAGTTTTTCATATATTTTTTGGCCATCTTGCTTCTTTGGAGAAGTTTCTGATAGGTTTACTTGCTTGTTTCTTTACTGGATTTTTAATCAAATTGCTTTATGAGTTCTTTATATTTTCTAGCTAGTAGTCCGCTGCCTGAGGAACAGCTGGAAAATATTTTTTTTTCTCTTCTATAACTTGTCATCACTCTATTCATTGATGTCTTTCCTGTGAAGAAAGAAGCTTTTTCATTGAGATGGTCCTATTTGTTGATTTTTAAAAAAATTTTGCTTGACCAGTTGGGGTTCTGTTTAAGAAAATCCTTTCCTACACCAATAACTTCATGTGTAATAATTATTTTGTCTTTTGGTAGGTTCAATATTTTTGTTTGAATGTCTCAATCTTTGGTCATTTTGATTTTAGTTAACTACTTGATGAGAGGTTTGGATCCTGTTTAAGTGTTCAGGAAATGGATGTCCAGTTTTCTCAGCACCAGTTATTGAACAGGCTCTCTCTCCTTCATCATGCAATGTCTGTCCCCTTGTCAAAGATCAAGTAGATGGATGTGTCTGGGGATGTTTCTGTATCCTCTTTTCTTTCCAGTGATTAATGTGTCTGTCCCTGTGACAGTACATGCCATTTTCTAAATCATTCTTACTTAATAATATAGCTTGAAATCTGGTATTGTGATTTTCCTCTTGTTTTCCAAAATTGCTTTAGTTAGTCTAAGTCTCTTGGTTTTATATGAATTTTATGATGTTTCCTCTAGATTCATTAAATATTCTGGTTGTATTTTCACTGGGATTGATTTATAGCAATTTTGAGAGTATGATCTTTTTGACTGTATTGCTCTGCTTACAGTATACTAGTTTTCCCCCTTTACATTTGGGATGATCATCTCTTTAAAGTCATTATTATTTGTAGAAGTATAATGGTTGTACCATCAATGTTATTTATTTCATTTTTTAAATTTTAATGTTACACTCAGTCTTTAAACAAGTGGGGTTTTATATTGTTAAAAACAGATGAAATACTGTTTAAATCATAACATTTTACTGTTCTAAAATAGAAATGATACAGTTCATTAATTTCATTTAATTTGTAGTCAAGGAGAAATGTTTGGATTCTAGTGACAATTATACTTTTAATAGCTTAAACTTTTAAAAATGATTAGCACATTTTAAGTACCTAGAAATAGATAAACACATTTTCATTACCCTACATAAGATAATTCTTTTTTTAAAAAAGTCTGTTCAAATCGCAGGAAAAAATTGTTCAAAATATTCATGCTTGAAATATTGGGCTTCAAATTGCAAACTATCAATGTCATTTTACTGGAAATAATTATCTTTACTGAATTCAATACAATGTCAAATATAATTATCTTCCAATTATGAATTAGATGACCTCTATCTAAATTTTCCTGTCCAAAGTTTGATAATTATAATCAAATTGCTCTTTATTATAATTGAGAAACCCCAGTAGTACTATTTTAAAGAAAAATAATGAAAACAGCTTGATAGGAATTAACATTCTATAAGTAATTGGTGTCCATGAGGCTGTTGACTTTATGCTATTCAAATACATTGACAGATTTCCATTCTGAACTGTCTTCTTACTGCTGCTACGTGTCCTCTGTCCTCTCCTGTGACACGTTTCCTATAGCAGATTGTTGTACACAGATTGGATCCCAGTTGTTCAGTCCATAGAGGCTCTGGGAGGTTATCCATTCCACTGTTTGTAAAATCTCTATCTCAGCCTTTTTCCTATCTTACACACAGAATATAGTACAAAATACTCAAATTGGAAAAAAATAGATGGTATGATAAAAATCCCATATAAAATGTAGTTTACCTCAGAGGTTATATCTTTAAATTTTTAAACTTGTAAATAGAATAAATTCTGTTCCTAATTTTTAAATGTTAGAACAAACATAGAAAATTCCAAAGCTATGATAAATGTAAAGAAATGAACTTTTTGAATCAATGTTATTAGAAATATAAATTGCTTCCATACATGTCATATTATTTGGAATTTTCTATTAAAATGCATATACAGAGCTTGTCTGCACTCTAGACATATTCAACTACTTCATCTGTGATAAGAGAATCAAACACCCTCAATGGAGGAAGGAACACCTCTTTAATAAATTATGATGGAAAAAACATAGTTTCAACCTGCCAAAAATTAAAGCTAGATTCAGGTCTTTCACCAAACTAAAATCACAGTGGATTAGAAATCTAATTTTTAAAATTAAAACACTAAACCTGGTGGAAGATAAGTTAGGTAGAACCCTTGGAGACACTGGCATAAGGAAAGACTTTATAAACAAAACCTCAACAGCATAGAAACTAACAGAGAGGTTCAACAATTGTGGCTTCATCTAGTTAAAAAGATTCTGCTCAATCAGTAATAGCTGTATCTTGGAAACAGCCCAAAAGCCCATCAGCTGGAGACTGGATAAAGAAAATGTGGGAGATTTTAAAGATAAAATGGAGTATTATTTAGCCATAAAGAGAGATAAATTGGAATAATTTATGCATAAATGTATATACCTTGAGGACATTTTCATAAGTGAGATAAATAAGACACAGATGTGTAAATACATATGTTTTTTCTAGTATAAGAAACTAAAGGTGTAGATATCATCCAGTATGTTTGATATATATTGTGAAATAGAAAGAAAATGTTCAAAGGGAAAAGGGAAGGTGAGGTAAGGGAAAATAAAGAAGGGAAAAAATTGATAGTAAAATAAAATGGAAACAAAACTTATATTGATGGGGGTTGGAGGGTAGTAGGGTGGACATAGAAAAGGGAAAAAATGAGAATTAAGATACAAGGCAAAAATTTTTATGTTGACTGTGATCACAATGCACATGTAAAATGTGCCAATATAAATTAAAATAGTAAAAAATAAACTGCATGTACTTTAAACAATTGCTATTTGGTTAATTTAACTTATGGAAATTAATACAAATAATCATGAATACATGCTCAAACACAAGAATATAGTTATTTTCAACATTGTAGCAATAAAGTCTCTGCAAACCAATAAAATACTATTAATTATAAATTATGGCTCATCATGCTTGTATTAAAATAAAGGCATTAGCTGTATATATGCAAGTAATATCTGCCCTCTAAATACAATATGTATCATTTTGTTATGAATCAAATTTTGGTTGTTTTTCTCTTCAAATAAGTTGAATAAATTGACTTTTTAATACACACATAAAGGTGGTAAATTATACTGGTAACTGTAAAACTTGATTAACTTGGACATGAGAATTTGAAAGATAGTATGAAAAAACTATTTCTGTGTCTGTAGAGAATTGTCTGAATTGTTATAAAATTATGTTTTAGTTTTGAAATTTTTAAAAGCAACAAGAAGATAAGCAACAAAGCTTCACTTTAGGAACTTAATATGTTTAAAGCCTCATAAGAATATAAATTTATAGGCACCAATAAATACTTTAACTTCATTGAATGCGATTTGCTCTTAATGGCTGTCGATTTCAGTTTTTATGTTTTTAAATAGCAGGATGTTAGAATCTTTAAACCTATTGCATCATTGTAGCTAATGATCTGTCATACAAAGTTCTTTTTTTGAATTTAATGTACAGAAACATACATTTATTTATAAAAATATCCATAGAAATGCTTTCTGAGATTTTGGTAAAAAAAGAAACATTTGATACAACTAAAAATCCATCTATAAATCACTATGGTTAAATGTATGATAAATGTAAGAACTGGGTTGATCCAAAGTGACCATTTCTAGTGGATTACTTAGTAGATTCACAGGGTCATGATGTCTTGCTAGGACTATGCTACTTACATCACTACCGGGCTTCAAAGGATGTAGAAACCGCACTCACACTTCTAAGTGCATTAACTCAAGTGGACAGTGATTATGTATCCAGGTGGACCATTGAATTTACAAGTTTTATCTGGCTGTTGCTTGGCCACTTCAGGCTATGAGAATATAGAATCCTGGCCTTGGGACAAATTTTGGAGCATCAACACCTTCACTGAACCAAGAACGTAGCCACTGCTTTCTTTTAGCTATGTGACACAGAAAATTCTTCCTGTTTATAACATTCTCTCCCTGGCTCTTAGTTAATACCATGCACAGGTGGTGTGAGTGATAACTGCAGGAAATCACAGAAGGACGATGAGCCTCCGAGGAACTATTATTAAAAACACATCATACAATGGCCCTTCTGACAAGGTGAGATTGTTGCATGCCTTATCTTCAGCCTCTGTTTTTGAGGTGGTTCTTCTACTTCTGCAAGGAGAATTTTAGATTAAGGTATCAATCAATGTTATTATAACTAAAAGTATATTTGCACTTCTCAACTAAACACTCATGGACTATTTCAAAATTTATTTTATCCATGCATTTTAGGGAATATATTTTATATGCAAAATAAAATAATTGCAAGTTAATAACATGGGAAAAACATAAGAACACATGGGAAAAGATGTCTTTCTTTTTCTATCTTTTTGGCACAAGCTCTTATCTCAGTGTAAACAAAAAACTTTTCTAGTCATATGTTTACATTTAAAAATGGCTACAAACTAAAATCAAAAAGCATTTTCCAACCCTTTTAAGAATTTTAAAAATTGAAAATTCAAAGGAAAAATTGAAGCAAGCTTATGTATAACAGAGAGGGGTTGAAGGAAGGGCATGGAGATGGGAAAAAATTAAGATCAATGTAAAATGATTGTGTGGAGTGTTCATCAAGATAGTTTTACACAGATATTATGAGGCATTACCCACCATTTTAATCCTAACTCTAATTATGAACTCTCTCTGGCCTGCTTCCTAAATCCTTTTGCTTAATGAAGTGCTATAAGAAATCAATGTTTATAGCACCATTAGATTAAATAAACATCTAATAGACAGTTCATCATTAGTACTTTTTCTTGAGGTTTACCTTCAGGAACTCTTGGATCAACCTCAAAAATGCATTTAACTTCTAATATTGTGTTCATCATTTGATGCTTTGTGAAAGCGTCAGTGCTATTATGTGTGCTCACTGTATATTTTCCAAGGTGTATACCTGAACAAGACACAAACTAAACCATACAGGTTGCTAAACACACAACCCCAAGGGCCCCAGAGCTTGCTTGCTTTCACTGAGTGCTTTAGAAACAACAAAGCAACCTCACCAGCCGGGTGCGCATGAAGATTCTTGGACCAGCTCTGGGCCCTCGTGCGAGGTCCAGGCACATGCTTGTGCATACAAAGCTCCCCTGCAGGTAAATTTGAAGCATAAATGGCGTTGTAATAAATCTCAGCCATGTAAGACATAAGAAATGAAGGATGAATATTTTGATTAGAAAATTTACCCCACCAGAAATGTAAAACGATCTATTTCAGTTTCATATTATAATACTATCTATCGTTACCCTCACAATAAATATTTTAGTGTTTTCCAGATGCTGTGTATTTGAATTGGAAGCATTTTTTTTTTCTTTTTGAGACAGGGTCTCTCGTTGTAGTTCAGGCTGGCCCTGAGCTCACTATGGTGCCCAGGCAAGCCGCGCGAACTCAGCAATCCTCCTGCCTCTGCCTCCCGAGTGCTGGGTGGAAGCACTTTTTAAAAATCATTTTTCTTTCCAAGGACCTACGCTTAAATACTCTACAAAGCAAAAGAGACAATACAAAAAGCATAATAGAGAATGGCATTGCTAGAATATTAAATGATTATGGGGGAGGGAAATATTTCTTCTGTATTTATATTTTAAAGTGATTTGAGACATTGCAGATACTGTATTCAAATAAAATTAAATAAAACGACAACCCACTGTAATTACTTCTTAGTCTGACACATATTTAATGCATCTTCTATATTTTTCTTTTCTCTTTTCCTCCTCCCTTTCTTCCTTTTTTGGTTTTTAACTTACTTCTTGCGTTCATCAGTCTATATCTCAATCTAGACACAGTAAATGGTTGAAAATATGCAATGTGCTTTGTACCATACTAATGAGAGAGTCAGTGGAGAGTTTTAAATTAAACAATATGCCACTATGAGTAATACCTTTGCCATCAATTATCTTTAAGCTGAAAACTATTCTGATCTATTGATATGCAATTTTGTAATCCATTTCTTATTTTAAAACTTTATTTTACATTTTTCACGATTTTAAACCATATTATAATAATAAACTTAAAAATCATTCCTTGAATTTCACGTTGTTTTTTAATATGCAAAATTTAAAATTGTACAGGTGAATTAACTGAGTTAAAAGTTGTGACTGTTATTGCTAAATTTTGAGAAATTTTCTTATAGTCTTAATTATCCATGAGCAGTTTTTCAGATTTCTCCATGATGGTATTTCCTATAAAAAAGTTTATAAAAAGATTAGTGCCAATTAAGCATTGTATTTTATATAAAATATTTTAACTTTTATGGTGACTACTATATTCTTTAATTTTCTAGCATTATTTAATTGTCACATATTTACAGTTGTGCTTTCCTTCTACTTGCAGTTTGAAGGCATTATTTTTGCAAATCTGTAACTATATTACTTTGGGTAAAAGTACTGTTACTTCCACGAGAAATAACAAATTAGTATTTTTTCAGACTACAGAAAATGAGATTTGCTTTACATCTCCATAGAGTTTTAGTTTTTGAATGGTTAAGTGCATATTCTACCATGTTAATAAAAATGTATTGAGTCCATTAGATACATCTAACATATCGATTAAAAAAACGAACACCTTGCTTTTGTTTACTGCTACGGTTTGGATTCTTGGACGTTCCCTGGATGTGGATGGATTAGAGCTTTGCCCCCTGGATGCCCTGGCGGCAGGTGATGGGATTTAAGAGGTTGAACTGAAGCAGAGGCTTTAGCTCTGGTATGAAATCGACATCGAATGTCCAAAAATTGCATGTGTTCAGAGGCGTGACAGCCCCGTGAGGACACAGCTCACCAGTGAACTTACCCCTATGTGCTCATAGCTAAACGTTAACGCTGTCCGGAGCTGGGGTCCGCAGGGGAGGTGCGCCCTGGGGCGGGGTGCATCTGGAGCCCCGGCTCCCCGTAGGCGCCCCCTTTCCCTCAGCTTCGCGGCTGCCCCGTGTGAGCAGTGTTTTCCACATGGTCCGTCATCACGGTGCTTCCGCCTTGCAGCCAGCAGGCCGTGAACCGAATCCCCCAAGTGTGTGAACCAGATGGAACCTTCGCTCCTTCAAGTGTATCAGCTATTCTGTCCCAGCGTGAAAGCTGAGCACTACTAAGACCCTGCGGTGCTGTTCTGAGGGGACTAGGGGCCCTTCTCTTGGTCCTTTGCTTCCACGAAGTTAATTTTTTGGGTTTTTCCGTTGTTGTTTGTTTGTTTGCTTTTTGTCATGGACTTCCACTACGTTGTGCTGCTTTACTACAGGCCAAAAGTGACAAGGCATGTTGATGTCCAGCACTGAGTTAAAATACACTCTTTCTTCTTATAAATTGAGAATCTCAACAATTTTTTTTTTTTCTTTTTGAGACCTGGTCTCGCGTTGTAGTTCAGGCAGGCCCTGAGCTCACTATGGAGCCCAGGCAAGCCGCCGCGAACTCAGCAATCCTCCTGTCTCTGCCTCCCGAGTGCTGGGATTACAGGCGTGAGCCACCACGTCCGGCACTGTGGTATGCGGTGTTGATTGCCAGTGGGCGTGTCTCCACGCCCAGCATTGTATGTGGTTACCGAGGATCGAACTCAGGGCCTTACGCTTGCGAGGCAGGCCCCGGAACCACTGAGCTAACCCTCCGGCCCTAATTCCTGCTGCTTTATCTCTGACCATCTCGCGTCCCACCATTTCCACGGAAGTGACTGAGTCCATGTCAGTGACAGACTCTTCCATCTCCCATCTGCATACCGTGCTCGCAGACAGCTGTCCTCCAGCACATTGAGCGATGCTGGTCCTCCAGCTTCTGTCACAGATGCTTTCCTCTTCTCTGAGTCCTTTTACTGGATCTAACTGAAGGACTTGTGATCAAGTAGAGAACTTTAAATTTGACTAGAGTTTTCTGTTCTCAACACATTATGCTATTTATATTTTTCTTTACTGAATGTTTTGCATTTTATCTTGAATTAACATGGAGAGTAAAGTTAAATTCAGATTTTAATCAACAACCTGTCAAAAAACTGAAACCTACTATTTCCAGAAGGTGCCTGTTCATGAAATTTGGATTTGTTATTAAATGAACAATTTACATGTTTGTTAAATCATAGTAAAAGTTTACATGAGTATTGATGTCTACAGAGGACACCTTATTTTTCATGCAAAAATGACAAAATTGTTACACTGCTTTTGTACGTGAATTTCACTGGCCTTCAAATTTTATAGATGTCCCTCTAAGACAAATTGAAAATTTATTCATGTTGGAAGACTAATACGTGGTAGAGAGTAGGTATTAAAAGACTGATGCACCTCGCTCAGACGAATGTCTTCAAGTTTCTTAATCAATATCCACATTTTATTCAGATTATAAAATTTCTGCTTTTATGGAAGATACACTGGCATTTTAGGTTCATATTTCTGAAACTCAGGCAATTCTATTAAAACTTCTTGTTCCATTTCTTGGAATCACAATCTTTATTAACCTTTTGTGTAACAACCAGCATAGAATTGTGACTTGAACTTTAGAAAAGCCTGGGTGAGAGTCTACTTCACATTTTCACACAAATGTGTTTGAGCAAGGGAGACGGGGGGACTGAGAGGAGGGCAGGGCAATGTGCAAAATAAGAAGGAAGCAGTGTCACGGAGAGGTACACGACCCCAGGAAGGAATGCCATCATATTGCACACTTAAAGTGTACAAATAAATTTAAAATGTAAAGAGCTCTTTTCACAAAGTAAAAAAAAAATAATAATAATACAGAATTCAAAATTCCTGCTCCTAGTGTTAGCAGGATTCAGGGCAAGAAACATCTTCAGAGCTGCTGATTGGGACACCGTCCTAGAGACAGTTCAACATAAACAAAAGATGCTTTGTCACAGGAGATGTGCAAGATCTTTTTAGTGTGGTATTTGAGAAAGAAAACCTTTTTATCTTATTTAGCTAAGCTATATTGTATTATATCAGGATTCTCATTAAGTTTAGTTTTCTTTCCTTCAAAGATAAAATGACTTCTACTTTATAGGTTATTTCATTATGCATTATATTAAACATAGCACATATTGAATGTTATGCATATTGATTATTTGGAAATAAATTGCTATTAAAAAAGAAAACAT
Organism: Thryonomys swinderianus; assembly: GCA_004025085.1. NCBI lineage: Eukaryota > Metazoa > Chordata > Mammalia > Rodentia > Thryonomyidae > Thryonomys > Thryonomys swinderianus. The sequence continues at coordinate 10,597 of PVIC010011299.1, forward strand.
GTTCACATGCTTCAAAATTAAGCAGTCCTCTTTTTTTTTTTTTTTTTTTTGCTTTGGGAGACAGGGTCTGGCTTTGTAGTTCAGGCTGGCCCTCAGCTCACTATGGTGCCCAGGCAAGCCGCCGCGAACTCAGCAATCCTCCCGTCTCTGCCTCCCGAGTGCTGGGATTACAGGCGTGAGCCACCACGCCCAGCATTATATGTGGTAACTGGGGATCGAACTCAGGTCCTTACACTTGCGAGGCAGGCGCCGGAACCACTGAGCTAACCCTCCGGCCCAAGCAGTCCTCTTTTACACATTTTAGCTAACACAGCTTTAATGAGTAATTCTAAGATTCTCAGGTTTGTGGGTTACAAAACAAAACCGACAGTAAAAGAAAAACAAAACAAAAAGAAAATCCCACACATTTTCCAGTTCTGTTTTTGGTGGAAGTATCAGTTTTCTATGCACAAAGGGGTTTGAAATATCACAAATTGCAAATAATTTATATTCTAGTTGCCTCTCAGTTTAATGTATTCAAAGCAGGGGAAAATATTATGCTTTTTGTGAGTAAAATACCCAAAATAATAATAATGTCCCTAAGTGTCTTGTTTATTGTGATGGCAAAATTCATATGTTCGCAACTGAATGTGAAGACCATCTTCTGTTTACTCCAAAGGGCATGAATCTGGCCGGGGCAAAGCACAGCCTGTGACTTGCTGGGCCGACTCCCCGTGAGCTCACCACAGTCAGCCCCAGCCAGGTGACCCACCTGAGCTTCGGCGGGAAATGGTACTGAAACGTCTTCAGACCTGCTGATGGGGGGAGGGGGGAGTCCGCGGTGCGTATCAGTCACACTGGCAAAGACGGCTTCAGACCCAGCATCTCCAGAAAAAATGACATCACTCTGTATGTGGAGACTACGTTGATACTTTTATGAATCCTCTGACACAAGAAAAAATTCAGCAAAGAGCTGTATCTCTATATTAAACTTGGAAAATATGAACCACGATTTTACTTTCGTAAAGAAATCTGTGACCATTATATCAGAATGTATTCATTTACTTGGATATCCTAGGAGCTAACTTGGAAGCGGAACAGAAGGAACCGCCAAACATTGAATGGACAAGTGCAGATTACCTTTCGAGACCTGATAAAATACAGCAAAAAATAAATTTTTGGAAATTATGAAAGTAAAACTATATTGAAAATGCACAGTAGCAAATAATGCAAGATACTGTAAAGAATATTCAAGCAAGAAAGTAAGAATCTAAATTGCACTTGGTCAGTCAATATAAAATGAGAAAAAGTATTTAATAAAATTTGAGAGGCATTAGGCTAGGCATGTGATAATCACCTCAAACACTGTAAGTAATAAATAATATGTCTGCAAGTTATACTGATATACGACATATATGCAATGTTCATTTATATCAATCTGTGTTGAGTATTCTGATAGAAATACGAATTAAATAATTAAAGATTTTGACAACAGTCCTGATAGTCATTGAAGGTTAGAATTTTTAGTTCATTGCAATATGTTGTACAATTTCTTTTGGAAAGCCTACTAATGCAGTCACTTAAAGTTAACCTTTTCTTGTGAATATGAACTAGATTTTTTGTACTTGTGGAAGATGATAATAATCAGTTGAAAACTTCTTTACTGAACTTGTGACATAAAACACAGTATAAGGACTGGAGCCGGACGTGATGGTACACATCTAACCCCAGCACTCTAGAGGCTAATGCAGGGGAGTTGGTGTGAGCTCAGGGCCAGCTTGGGCTACATAGCGAGTTGTCTTTTTTATCTCACATTCTCATTTATGTTTCATTTTTAAGTGTCAGAAATATACAAAAACAATATGTAAAGATAATTTAATCAACTCGGTGTTGCCACCATCTTCACTAGAGAAATTATTCTTATTCCTAGCGATCAGTGTGAGATAACTTATTTGAATAAAGGCTTAATCTGGATTTAATCAACTGAATCTTTGTGAAATATGCAGAACAAAACAGCCATAATTCAATTTCTTTGTAGCACTTCTCATTAATTTGTAGTTTATTTCTTTTATTTCTGAGTCTACAGTTGACAATGTGATTTACTTTGCGTCAACAGAACAGTATCCATCAGAATATAAAGAAGTTGTAACTATGTTTCCATATTAATGTGTGATCCTTCCGTAGGGCAGTTAAAGCAGGCCTATTACGAAGGCCTTGTGGACAGAACACAGCGGCCTCTGCTCACAGCCCAGCAACCATCAGCTGTATGAATGGGGACATTGTGTCATGAAGACCTGGGATACCTGCCCAGTGACTCCAGTGAGCCTGGGTAAGACCGGAGCAATCTGACAGCTGAGGGATGATTGCTCATTAAGTCACCCTTATGGCGAGCTTCTAGGATAGATCTAGAACTAATAGATACAGACCAACTTCTGGTTGACTTTTATTCTTAGGGCATTTCTTTGGGCCTTTGCAAGAGATAGGGATAAAATAGTAATTTGGTGAACTAAAACCATACAAGAAAGAATTGTTAGGTAAAATTTGACCCTTGTAGAAAAAAAAAAAAATCCTTTCCAAACAGTGTATGCCATCTACCTTTCACTGAAGTAAGTTTTCCTAAGGTCGAGATCACAAAGCCTCCAGGGGGAATTTAAGCACATAGCAGTGTTTTGCTGGTGGCACCTTAAATGTTCTGTTTGAGAAGCATAGGAGGAGCTAAGAGGCAGTAGGCCAGGAAGGACAGCAATGGAAACTGGGATCAGGTGTGATGGCTTCTCCCAGCTTGGAAATCACTTGAATTCTGTAAAATGTTTTCTTGATATCAATACAAAGAACTTACCAAAATCAAGCTACCCAAATTTAAAGACCCAATCAAAAATGGACATCTGAAATGAACATTTTTTTTTTCAGGCGAAGAAATAAAAGCATCAAAGAAACATAAGAAGAATGTTCAAAAATCTCTGGTCATTCTCAAGATCCGAATGAAAACTACACTAAGATTCCATCTCACTCCACAAAGACTGGTTGCTGTGAAATTAACCTGTAACAAATGCTGGTGAGGCCGTGGGAATAAAGGAACCCTTCTCCACTGCTGGTGGGAATGCAGACTGGTGCAACCACTGTGGAGATCAGTGTGGAGATGCCTCAGAAAACTAGGATTTAAGGTCCAATTTGACCCAGCTACTCCTCTGCTAGGAATACAGTTAAAAGAATCATACCACAGCAACTTATGTGCACCCACGTTTATAGCAGCTCAGTTGTGATATCTAACTCTTGGAAACAGCCCAAATGCCCATCAATGGATGACTGGATAAAGAAAAAGTGGTTTTTCTATAGACTGGAATATCGCTCAGCCATAAAGAATGCTAAATTTGAGTTATTTGTATTCAAATAGATGTATATTGAGAACATACTAATAAGTGGAATAAATAAGACACAGATGTGTAAGTGCCTAATCTTTTCTCTAGTATGAAAAACTATAGGTGTAAATGAATGCCAAAATGTATGATAGGAAATACGAAATAGGAAGAAAATATGCAAAAAGAAAAGGGAAAGCATTGGTAGGGGAAAGTAAAAAAAAGGAAAGAAGAAAAACCTGAGAGTGTTTAAAAGACAAAATTTTGTGGGGCAAAAAAAAATGCTAAATAAAAATTTACTAAATAAAATCCTAGAACCTCCTCCAGAAACGGATAATCTCAATTATGCACAAAAGGTTTAAAAATATTGTCTCTGGATTATACTTACATAGATTTATGCCTCACATTCCTCACTTTCCAGGGAGAGTAAAAGTACTCATGGACTAATTGTTCAAACTGGTGTTTCTTACTTTTATCAAGTGAGATGAGCATCTGTTTCTTAAATTTTTTTCTTTTCTTTTCTGTTTTGTTTTGTTTTTGCTTTCACTTTTTTTAGCCAGTGTCTCGCTTTGTAGTCCAGGATGGCCCTGAACTCACTATGCAGCCAGGCTGGCCTCCAACTCAAGGCAATCCTCTTACCTCAACTTTCCAAATGCTGAGGATGATAGGTGTGCACTACCACACCCAACTGGTTTTAAATTGTTTGTAATTTTACTAAGGATATTTATATAAATTTATTACAGTATGATACATTTCTACAGATATGAATTTGTATAAATATTTAATTTTAATAACTAGTAATTAAAAATGGAACTTTTCTTGGAAGTCATTTAATACATTTATAAAGTTTTGTGACATTCTTTTTTTTCTTTTTGAGACAGGGTCTCGCTTTGTAGTTCAGGCTGGCTCTGAGCTCACTATGTAGTCCAGGCAAGCCTCGAACTCAGCAATCCGCCTGTCTCTGCCTCCCGAGTGCTGGGATTACAGGCGTGAGCCACCATGCCTGGCTATAAAGTTTGAAAAAGTAAGTATTACTCGTCTGCATATTTTATACATTGAAAAAGATACTGCAAGAACATATTTGGTTCTCTTAGCAAAAGATGAGTCTCAGGTTACTTAAAATATTCATGACATAGAAATAATATAAGCATCGAATCATTTTCCAAATGGCAAATAAATATGATGCTTATTTTAGTCACTGGATGTTGTACAAGGAAAATGCTAATTTTTAAGTAAAGAAGCACATATTTTAAGGTTAAAACCTGTCTTTTAAATAGTATATTAGTTTGCTGTCCTATGCATGGAATAAATTCAGGTAGACTATAGAGCAGGAGATTATTGTTGAAACAGAGGGGTAATAAAATAAGGAGTGTTGCTCCTTATTCTATTTCAATTTTCTAAAGTACATGGAGTTTTAACATTGATTTTGATTCTAGTTTGAGAGAAAATGTATTTTAAATAAAATAATGTGATTAAGCCAGAATTTTGTAACCAATTGGCAAAAACATAATGTCACAGAGGATTTTTTTTTTTAACCTGTTTGGAAGTAAAATACATCATCAGGAAAGAGATTAGCAAGAGCGGATTATCTACACTGCAGTGTTATAAAGATAGAAATGAGGTTCTACATAGGTAGAACCTTTTACTGGAAAAATAAGTTGTTGTTTTATTCCCTCAAGTCTTCCAACAAAGAAAGTCTATTTTAAACTAATATCACTCCCTTATATCTGTCAGGCACTTATAGACAAAAATGTGGAAAAACACATAAAGAGGGTTATAAAGAAAAGTAACTATAAATGAATTTTTAAAATCTATTTTATCTGGTTTGACCAAGTAACACAGGGGATTCATAACAAATCTGAGACTGAATATAAAATCAGTGAAAAACTAAACACGAGTCATGGAATCAGAAAGGGATTTGGTAGGAGCGCAGAAAGTTTTGTACCTGTACTTCCACAATCACTCTTACATTATAAACAATAATTTTCACAAGAGAAGACATTATAATATTTAAGGAAAATGCCTTTATCTTAAAATTTACATTGTATTTAAATTCAGTTATTTAAAAATAATAAATCAAGTCATTTATTTTATTAGTACATCGTACCATTCAAACCATACTGAAGTTAGAATTAGTTAAAAGATGCTAGCAGGCTCGTATAGAGGAGACACCCGTCCTCTGTGACTGCTGCTTCGGCGGGTAATTGCAATTTTTAGTTATATAAGAGCGATCCATTGTTATATAATGAGAAGAAATAAAATTTCAAGATAGAGGTGCTAGGTCATTTAATAAACATTTATATTGCTTAAACTTAATGTTATAAATTTTGAACTTTTGTGCTAGCTCAACATAACTGATGAAGACTTCTCTTAAATTGATAATCACTACTATAATTTTTGATAATATCAGAAAAATTAATAAAAGAGATGATGACAGGTCATTGCTTGTGAATTTCATATAATTATAACTCTTCAGAGTTTTCCTGTCACTGTGTGTTAAAATAACTGATTTTAACTAAGGTGAACAAAAATAAAGTATTGCTGGAAATGAAGTAAAGCTTCACAAAATTATGAATTTAAATATAAGCTGTCACAAAATGCAGCGGCTTCAACTTCCTGTAAGAACAAGTCAATGCTGACCGAATTCTTTCAATGAAATCCTCCTCTGTTCCCTCGGCCTCAGAGCGTTTGCCATACGCGATGATCAAACCCATGCTGAGAGGACGGACACCTACAGGATGCATCTAAGTCCTTGTTTCGGTTCTTCCTCTCCCCTCCCCCATCCCTTCTTGTTCTCCTCATTTCCAAAAGATCTACTTCCGTTTCCTCCATCCAGTGTCTTTCAATGGAAATGTTTTCTCTTTCTTCCGGCCGCCTGCTCTCCTCTCCAGTCACCCTTCCCGCTCGAACAGCTCCTTCCTGTTTCCTGATATGTATCCCCGTTTTGCTCTTCAGACATTGAATTTTTCACACAAAGTAATATGATGTTTAAACTTGTGTGTCTGACATTTCAATTATGATAATGGTTTTGAAGTCCATCCATTTAGCTAAATATGCTTTAAATTCATCCTGGATATTTTATATATATATATATATATATATATATATATATATATATATATATATATATATATATATATATATATATCACATCTTTTTTTACATATTCATCTGTTAATGGGCATCTGGTCTGTTTCCGGGATTTACATACTCTGAATTGTGCTGCCTTAAATATGAGGGTGCATGTGTCAGTCTGGTATGATGATTTTAACTCTTCTAAGATGATATCTAGAGGGGGGACAACTAGGTCAAATGGAACTTTGTAGTTCAATTTTTTGAAGAACCTCCATACTGATTTCCATCACAGTTGTGCTAGTTTTCATCCCACCAACAAGGGAGAGGGTTCCTTTCCCCTGCAGCTTCTCCAGCATTTGTTAATGACTGATGTTGTGATAGCAGCCATTCTCTGATATCTTCTTTGACCACCTTTTCCAGGATAATATAATTTTCATTATTGGGAGTCTCACTTACTTGGTTAGGTTAATTTTAAGTCTTTCACTTTTCTTGACACTGTTTTTTCCTAATTTCTACCATGGTGAATTTATTATTGGTATTTGTTGTAGGTACTGATTTTTTAGTGTTAATTTTCTATAGTGTTATGCTAGTAATGAGATGATTATGTGTTTTCTGTCCTCGCTTGTCAATGTGCTGTATTCTCTTTTCAGCATGATGTGTGTGTGTTGAAACACACTTCTACCCCGGAATGAGTCCTAGCCAAATAATATTACTAATTTTCATTCATATTAACTAAATGGCTGCTCATACAATGACTTTGGAAAAGTGGCTTAATGAATTTTAATAATTCCCCGTGTGATATTTTAATTGCAACTCAACTAAAAGAAAAATAGGAAATTCACTCTTGTTATATAGTTTGCAATGGGCCAATAACACACTACCTGAAGAATAGACTGGAACTGTTGGGAGTTTGCTACCCACAGATAGTGGAAGCAAATAAGCATTAGGCTTTCTGATAAATGGTTATATTTAGGTAGACACTATCAAAATTTAATGTTTTAGGAATGCACACAATTTATGTTAGAGAAATATATTAATCATAGAAGTTATCTAAGAGCTAACCTTGTCTATTTTGAATATAGCTGAAAAGATTTGCAGATTTTGTAACAGATCGAAATCTACTTTAGTCCCATTGATTAATTACATACTTATTCCTCACTTGCGAGACTATACAAATTAGAGGCAGCAAATTGAAAGTACTGAAGGGCATGTTTATATCAGTAAAATGCTCTTTAAAAGTAAGGCAGGAGAAAGAAACAAGACAAAGTGCCAACTCACAACATCAGCCAACACAACAGTTTGAAAGAATATATTGTTGAAAAAGAATTCCAATGTAGTAGTTACAGCAGAGATTTCAACTCTGGTTGTTCAACTGCAGAGATTTCTAACATCATCAGGATAAATATTGAGATGAGATCCCAATCTAAATGTATTTTTGAATGACTCATAGGAATTTTGAATTACTTGTGTGAAAACTTGATTTTACAATTCAAATATTTAAAATTTTATTTTTATTGAATTCGTATTATTTCAATCCACCATTCTTTCTATGTTCACCACAGTAGACTTAGCCTAAGATATTTTTAGAAAAGTTTTTCTGAATGTATTTCCCAAGAAATGAGAGCTCATGCTAGTTGGTTTACTGGGTAAAGGAGACGTGTCTGAAAGGCAAGACTTACAAACAAGAGCTCTCTCATTCCTCACAATATCCACACCTTTTCGTTAGTAGGTTAATGCTTTTATTGTACGATTTTTCTTTCACTTTGCTTTTAATTCCACAATCATATTTTCCACACTGATTTGTTTTCCTTAAATTATAAGAGATTTTCTAGTAGCTTACTGGTTGGTTTACCTATTAGATTAAATAATTTAGTTTTTCTCTCACTCTTTGCCAGACTTCATTAAAGGTCTTGAATGCACGACTTCATATACCTAGTTTTGATTAAACTTTCTGATAGCACCAGAGATTAGAAATACTACTTTCATTTCAGGGGTGGAAACCATGAAATCCCCAGAGGTTGTAGAACAGACTCAAATTCACATGCACCGAACTGGAGATAGCTATCTTGCTGATCTTACCACTTAACTCTGAAGAAATGCCTTCAGTTGTTACTGAAAATAAATACAGGGAGATTAATGTAAATATGATGGAGATTCACGAGTTAAAATTAATTTTTACTTCTTCAGATATTAATGTATTTTGTTCTTTGATAACAGTAGGAAATAAAGTATTTCTGAGTTTTAAGTATTAATTTTATTTATTTAAATAATGCAGATAGCATTAGCAGTGAGCATTGCACACCAAAAGACTTCATTAAGATTTTTTATTCTTTCCTTAGTAAACAACTTTAATAATATCAATAACTCAAACTATCATAGAAAGAAACATAATTCAACTTAATGTTATTATGAAAATTCTCATGATATGGCTCAAATACTAGATCATTAGTGCATTTTTGTAGCTCTTTCTGACATCCCTTTTAACATCCTACTTGGGGAACTTTTTCTTTTCTTATCTTGAGCCCTAAAATAATCTCCTGAATTTGCATCTAATGCTTTTCTCCCCCAAGCGTAGAAAACAGGTTTTGAAAAAGGAACCTACTAAAGAGGTGCCTGTGCTGTGAAGAATATATATAAAAAAAAAAGCAAAATGTCTTAAAAGGTTAAGATAAAGTTCAGAATAACAGGGTGATAATTTTAGTCAGAACAAAAAGAAAGAGGCGAAGAGGGAGGGGCTGTGCTGTCATAGGCTGTAAGGCAGTGGGCAAGGCAAAGGCTCCGCGCTGGGATTTCAAAGGAAACTAAGCAATAAAATCAGTCTGTGTGAAGCCAGCTGCAAAAGTAGCTGCTATTGAAATTTTGTATCTTCGTATAGTCTCAGACTTTTCCTGTAAAACATGCTAAATGCTACCAAGAAAACTAATATAGTCCTATTCATTAATTCAGGTGAGTTTAGTATCATAACAGATATTGGCCTTTTTTTTTTTTTTTTGAGGGTCTCGCTTTGTAGTTCAGGCTGTCCCTGAGCTCACTATGGTGCCCAGGCAAGCCTCGAACTCAGCAATCCTCCTGCCTCTGCCTCCCGAGTGCTGGGATGACAGGCGTGAGCCACTCCGCCCGGCCAAATATTGGCCTTTTAAAAAATATATTAATATCGTTGACAGTGGGGGATATGGGAGTAATCAGTTAAAATTTAAATTTTGTATAAATAACAGCTACAATAGGCAAATGTTTATTCTATATTTGTTATATTGGTGAATCCAAAAAGCCAAACACACTAAAAGGAACAGATAATACGAGGCTGAGAAAACCCTCCACACACTGCAGAAGCGGCTTCTCTCGGTTTCTCGCTCACGGCCTGGCTTGGAACTTTCCCCTGGAATCAGTTCCCATTCTTCTGATCACCATGTACAGCCAGTGTCTTGGCCGCTCCCCAACCCTCATGTTGTTTCTTCCTTTGCACCACTAAGAATTATTCTCTAAATCAGCAATGGCGAACCTTCTAGAGCTTTCGGTGACCCACGGAGCTGGCAGCAGCACGCCTGCCCTGGGTTCACCGCCACTGCCCTAGATTCCTTTCTCAGCTCACCGAACGAAGTTTGCATGGCAAATACTCTGCTGCTCTTAGCATTCCAATATGTATTTCAGGAGCTATCATTCTCTTAAATTATTAGAGAACTGGGGTCTGGAATCAGCTTGGCTTGGGTTCAGTGAATCAGCTATTAGTTACATGCAATAAATTATGTAAGCTGCTAAGTAAAACAAACAAAGCCTCTTTCTCTTCTCTTGAGCACAAAACAAAACTAATACCCAGCATTTGATCATTCTCTTAGACAAGAAACAGCCCACGTATACGTGTGAATTTAATCGGCAAGCCTGAAAATGAAAAATTTCTTTCTTCTGCTTTGCTCTGAGGTGAGTTGAATGTGTGATCCTGTTCTTCTGCTTGCCTCATTTTTAAATTGAATTCTTTATTGGTACACTTTATGTACAGCACACAATCACACTCAACATTGGGGAATATGTACCAGTATATGACATAGTTCATTCTCACTTGGATACACGAGTGGCGATGATAGGCTGCCACGCATTTCTTCTGCTTCCATGGGTCGATTGACGTTGAGAGACCCTACAGACTACTTTAGGTTACAGCATGAACCTCAGCTTATTTAATCCTGTGATACTAGGACTAAGTCATAAATTAATGAATCAGTATCATCTGTAATATGTCTATTTGTTTGTAATTAAACATTACTCAAAATATAAAAACCCATATAACTCCAAGGTATAAGAGGCATTCAAATATATCCAAAATAATACATAGTATTTGACTTTTAGGCAAAAAAACCAATAATGTGCTATTTAAAATTGTATTTCAATTTTATGTAATAATATATTGCATACATAGCACAGAAAATGCCAGACTTTCCAGTTCATCACTAGGAATTTTTGCTCATTTAAGATACATTCTTATTCTACACAACGAATGAAAAATATGCAAAGAAAGTATGTCTTTGTGACAAATATGTACACCACTTTCAGTATTCAGCAGTCCAAAAAATATAGAGATCTCACCAAAAAGTCAGTGAAGAAGACTGTGAAGTAGAAAAAAACAAAAGAAAGTAATATGCTGGCGATAAAATGAAGACAGGTTTCAAGCAGGCCTCACATTAGAGCTCACTCGGCCTAACAATATTGTACGCAGCTTGTGCTGTTGTACTGTTGCCTGTATTAACACTGTTTTTAACCAAAGCCCTTCACCTTCACAAATACAATGTAGCCATAGTTTTTGGTTGGACAACTAGATGGTAAGACAGCACCTGCTTGAAACTGTTCTTCACTACAGCACAGATTTATTGCTGTTTGTTTATCTTTGCCTCTCAGTTCTCTTCACTGATTTCCTTGCTCAGATCCCTCTACTTTTCAGACCTGAATGTTGGAGGGCCACGCGTATCTATCACACAACACATGTTCTTTACATGTCTTCTGTCTGCTGAAAGAAGTGACATAATGAATGAATAAATGAACAGAAAGGGAAAAATAACTGTAATAGTTCTATGAATACTGAAGTTTGTTTTTATAAGATTGTCCCACAATTGCTACAATGAACTTGCAAATGGAATACACTGTTATCATTTCTAATCATTAGAGCTTTAAATGTCTGCATTTATATTTTCTGTTTAAATCTATCATAAGACAGTGTTTTGATACGGTAGGGAAAGAGAAAAATAAAATTTCAATAGTTAGAGGGGAAGACTTCCACTGAATATCTCTGGGTGTCCTTTTTTGTTTTTGTTTTTGTTTTTGTTTTTTTTTGAGACAGGGTCTCGCTTTGTAGTTCAGGCTGGCTCTGAGCTCACTATGTAGCCTAGGCAAGCTTCGAACTCAGCAGTCCTCCTGTCTCTGCCTCCTGAGTGCTGGGATTATAGGCGTGAGCCACCATGCCTGGCCTTTTTGAGGTTTTGAAGACATGCAAGTCTCCTTTCATATGGGAACAAGCTGCACATGCTCACAAATTACCACAAGGTCTCCAGACAACCTATGGAATTACACAAATGACCCGATTTGCTGCATTCTTGTTTGTTCTGCAAATAGGTAAAATTGCAAGGTGCAACATGTCTTGGAGCAAGTGACAGGTACAATGAAGCGTCATGGTGATGGTGATTGGATTTGAGGTCTGTCCAGGATTAACAGTGTTGCCCCTGGGTGAGTCTAGGTGGGTCATGGAGGCAATACCATCGAGTTCATGCCTGGTCCTGTGCAGCTTCCTCTCCAGCATGGTCAGCTTGACCTCCTTCCTGGCTGCATGAGCTAAGCAGTTTTGCTTCACCATGACCTTCCACCATGATGTTTCTACCTTAGAGTCAGCTGCTCATGGGCTAATTCCGCTAAAGCATGAGTTGAATTAAATTTCTCCTTTACTTTTAATGTGTAGGTGTTGAGTATTGTGCCCTGTGGCAGGAAAGTTATATAAGATAGAAATTATAACAAGAGCAATGGGAGTTCCAGACCATGAGTGGAGTCTTGGCATAATGGGTGATTCTGGTGGGAACAATGTATTCAGGAAAAGTATAGTTTTAATTTGCTAAGTATACTGCTCAAATTTGTTTATTTACTTAAATTTTTTTTAATTTAAACTTGCCAGCACAGATAGACATAGGAATAAATAGATAGAAAGATAGATAGGTAGTTATACCCATGCTATTCAGATTACTGTCAAGAGTAAAAGAAAATTTTAATTGAATTTTCCTCTACCTGTACTGATTTTTTCTAAAATAACAGCTATTTGGAAGAAGAGAAAAGTAGTCAATACAACCCTCCTACCTGTACAATACTGGACCTTAATGCCTTCTCATTTCCGTGTTTTTTAGATTTTTTTTCATAGTGTAAAATCACTTCACCTAAGCGTAATCCATTTTCCTTGTTCATAGTGCTATTTAAAAAGAAAAAATTTAAAGGAGAGGTCAGGTTTCCGTGAGATCAGGCAGTGGAGGGAGACAAAGACCGTGAATTTTTTCAGTGTTATTGAACTGTTTTGGTCGTTGGTTAGGCGACGGCTGCCCTGAGCCTCCGCCTGCATCCTGATGTGTCTTGTCTCGTCATGTGGAGCTCGGTCTTACTTCCCACCTGTGAAATCTGTGGCCTAATTATCATTATTCTGAATTTCTTCCAATAAGAATATTTATTTTGCATTATACGTCACAGGTTCTCTCTTGACTGTGTCGTTGTCTCCTCATCTGTTTCTAGAGCTTGAAAACTTTCTGACCCTGATCCTATTTCAAACTGTATTTTTTTTTTATTTAAAAAGTTACTTTGATTTTATTCCAATTCCCATTCCTTTCAACTTCCAGTAATCACTCTTTGACACTCAGGTAGACTTTTAAATCTCCACATATGAGAGAGAACATATAATATTTGTCTTTCCTGGCCCAGCTATTTCACGTAATACGACATTTTTGAGTTCCATCCATTTTGCTACAAATGACATGTATGTGTCACAACTACCATTTGTTGGTTGATAGATGTTTATAGTGGGTTCCCTATCTTAGCAACTAGAAATACTACCACGATAAATGTGTCTGTGCCTGTGTCTCTTTGGTATGCTGACTGTTTCCTTTGGGCATATAGTCGGAAGTGAACAGCTGAGTCATCTGATAGACCTAGTCTTACCATAATTTTCTGAGAAGTCTCCATACCATTTTCCAGTGCTGATTTACATCACCCAAAATATGCAAGTTTAATTTTCCTACATCTTTACTGGTTAAAATAATTACTTTTGATAATAGTTGTCCTCACATAATAGATCATTGTACTTTTGATTTGTGTTTACCTGATAATGGTATTGAATATGCTTTCATATATTTGTTGTATTTTGTCTTTAGAGAATTACCCAGATTATTTGTCCTCTTTAAAATCCAAAGTTATTTTGTCCAACTTAAACTTCTGCCTTCATCTCCTCTGTTCATCCAGGTGAAAGAGATAGTTAGCTCCTATACTCTGCCAAGAATAAAGTATAATCTAGATTTTGGTTTTAGGTTTTTGGAGGAAACTAGACTGAAATGAGTTTTTTAATGGATAACAACAAGGTTTCATGCTCTAATTTTCAAAAACTACAGCCTTTCTACTTTCACTTCCTCTCTGATTACCAAGAACACATTTCATACTTATTCAGCAACCTTTCTTGGAATTTTAAGAGCTGAAATCCTCCAAACTTGTCTATTCAAAGTCCAGAAAATATTTAAAACTGAATTATCTTAAAGTTTGTTAATTTATAAATTATTTTAAAACTTACATAGTTTACATGAATGCAAATACCCAACATAATGAGTATTCTTGTTTTTGCTTTTTCTTTTACATTTGGTAACTCTCATAGTCTTAAGCAATTGGCGCTGAGCTGGATAACTCATTTAACCAATGAGTCTGCAGCCTTTACATATTTACTCTTTTAACAATTTAGAGCAATGGGCAAGTTTTTTTTTGTCATTGTAAGTCTTTAAAGTAGATTAACATATATTGCTTCAGTGAACAAAACTTTATGGAAAGCACCCAATTCAACTGATACATATGTGATGACTGTAAAATACTTCATATATCACAATTGATTCAGCTATATTTAAAACTATATCTTGTAGTACTTTTACTTTTTGCCCACTAAAAAATCAATAAGTTATTGTTCCATATATCATTGTAAAATGGTATTTTATGTTCAGCAAAGAATTAAAGAACACAAAAGGAAATGTTTTGAACATATTTTTGTTGCTGCTCAATTGCTTCAAAACCAATTTTAACCTAAAAACAGCTAAGAAACATGAAGAACTGTTCAACATTGCTGATCATTTCAGAAATGCAGATGAAAACAATACTGAGATTCTATCTCCCTCCACAAAGAAAGGCTGCTATCTCGAAATTAACCAATAACAAATGCAGGGACGGCTTTGGCGAGAAAGGAACCATTCTCCACTGTAGGTGGAAATGTAGACTGGTGCAACCACTGTGGAGATCAGTGTGGAGATTCCTCAGAAAAGTAGGATTAGAGGTCCCATTTGACCCTGGTAGGACCCTGCTAGGTATATACACGGAATAAATAAGACTCATATAACAGCAATTTTGGTGCATCTATGTTTATAGCAGCCTAGGTTGTGTAGCTAAATCTTGGAAACAACCCAAATGTCCATCAACTTGTGTGAGACAGGGGAAGAGGATGCTGCCAGAGCCCTTGGGCAGGCTCCGCTCCCCTGTGAGTTCCACAGCAAAAGGGTTAAAAGCTAACAAACAACAAAATTGGAGCCTTGAGAAAAAGGCTGATCGAGGGCTTGTCTGTTGCTATTTTGAGCAGCAGCAACCAAAGGCCCAGTACCCAGAGCTCAGCTGGACCTTTAGTGGGTCCCAAGCCTTCACACCCAAAATCCTAGGGAGGATACCCATAATAATCCCTGTAGTTGAAGATCCTTTAGTGCAGGGCAGATATTCTCAACAATCCTTGTAGCTGAAAATCCTACGGGGAGTTAATCCTTCAGGGTACGGCAGACATCTGTAAATCCTTCTCAATTACTGACAAACTGGTGACTGGATAAAGAAAATGTGTTTTTTCTATAAAATGGAATATTATTTGGCCATAAAAGTGATAAATTTGAGTCATTTACATTCAAATGGATGTACATGGAGGACATACTCATATGTGAAATAAATAGGTCACAGATATGTAAAGACCATAGTTTTTCTCTGGTATGATAAACTGAAGATATAAACAAGTTCTAAAATGTAGAATAGATATTGTGAAGTAGAAACTATTCAAAGGGAAAAGGGGGTAGGGGTAAGTAAAGAAGAGAAAGAAAACATTTGATGATTATAAAAAGGAAACAGCTTATGTATATAGGGGTGGGAGTTGTAGGGTGGGCAGGAGAATAGGAAAAAATGAAAATTAAGTTGTAGCATGTACTGGTACAAATTCTCAGTGTTGATTGTGATCATGATGTGTATATAAAATGAAGCAATAAAATCAGTTTTAACACACACACACACACATGCACACACACAAACCAATTTGAAATTTTAAAAGTGTTGGGACCACGTCCCACCAAGAGACAATCTCTCAGGACAAGACATAAAGCTAAAGTCAAACCAAGAGCTTTCCTATCCAGCTGGGGCCCTCCTTCCATACAGAGGGAGGTCCACAGTGAACTGGAGCAGTGTTTAAAGGCAAAATTTCACTACTCTCACCCGGTACCAGGAGGTGTCTATGCAGGAGCAATTAGATCATTCTATTGTTAAAGTGCAGGAGTGAGTCGTTACAGAAGCCAATGGCAACAATTAGATCACTGGTTGCTATAGGATAGTGTGTTCTAAAAACATACAATTTGCAGCTGCTCACATAATTTGGGTAAACAGTTCCCAATGAGACAGGTACTGGGTTCACAGAGAGGTTACAGGTACAAAGTGGGTATTTTTAAAAAATGGCTGTCTTTATTTCAAGTTGGGTCTCAAAAAAGCAATATGAGTGGCATTTTCCCTTGTCTCCAATGTCAACAGCACCTCATTTATTTTTTTAAGTAATTTAGGTCTGAAATATATATATATATATATATATGTATATACATATATGTATATATAAATGTATATAAAATGAAGCAATATAAAGATAATGAGCTGATGATATATAGTTACCTGATATATAGCAACATATAGTTACTTGAATATTAAATGAGAAATTTAATATCTATCACTGCATCTCTTTCTTATCAGTATATAAAATAGTTTACTTATTGCTCACATCATGAATATTCTATTTCCTTATATTTTTATTATTCTTTATGTAGTAAGTGTGGATTTCTCTCTTTACCTTCTACAATTCTGTACAAATTTACGTGCTTCCTTTAATTATTTTTAAATTGAATTCTTCATTGGTACATTTCATATACAGCTCACAATTACAGTCAACATTGGGGAATGTGTACTAGTATATGACATGAGTTAATTCTCATTTTTACCCATATACCTACCCACCTCCAAACCCCACCCCCTATATACATGTGTTTTTTCTTTTTCAAATCATATTTATTCTTTCCCCTCATTTTTTCCCCACATTCCCTTTGAATATTTCCTATTTCACAAAATTTATCATACATTCTAGAACTCATTTACACCTACAGGTTTTTATACCAGAGTTCCTTTAAATTTATAAATGATAAAAATTGTGTCCACTTTATATAGGAAACATTACCCAAGATTCCAAGATAACTTTACATTTTTCTTGTTGTTTTCATAGAGTAAGATGAATTCAAATTTAGCTTATTGCAAATTCTTCCAGTTATACAGATACAATTTTATAAACAAAATACAATTCATTGAATCATTAGTATCTCCAAAATTAATAACTCACCTAATATGAAATTATTATGAGGAGAAAAATGAGTGACTACTCAAAATCTTTGAATATGAAGGCATTGGAATTACTCTTTTAGATATGTTGCAGAAGGAAGGAGATGAATTAATCATTTTTATTAAGGTGCTATTCAAAAAAGTCCACTTTCTCCTCATTTCAGAACTAACATATCGAACGAAGAAAAAGAGATAGTCTTGCTGAGGTCCATTAGTAGCTTCATATATCACCTCAGCAGTGAGGAGACATCTCTGTTGTCTAAATTCTATTTCTAGCCCTTTGGTATTATTCATATATTTGTACCACAATTCAGAGAGGTCAGTGCTTATGTTTTACTGCAGAAATTTAAAGAAAGATAATTTTTTCTCAAAAACTGACATCGATAATGTCTTTAAAATTTAAAGCACAATAATTTCTCTTACCCATTATGTTTTTCATTTTGTGCTTCATATAGCCATTATTTAATAACTTGAAATTTAGTTTCCAGGGGGATAGAATCTGTGAGAAAAGAATATATTGAAATATACATTCATTATACTGATTTTAGAATTTGTCCTCCCAAATATTATATGCCAGATCCATTTTTAAGACTTCCTACCATATGTATTTTCTAAGGGTATATTAGGTCATTCATAAACAGGAAAAAATAATGGAGTTTAAACATTGTATCCATACAATATGCTTTGTGATTCATTTTTTCTGATTTTTAGTGGCTTCACTTATTTTTTCATTTGTGATTGTGGTTGGTAAAAGTCATATTTAAATCATATTTATTCTTTCCCCTCATTACTTTCCCCTACCCCTTTCTCTTTGAATATTTCCTATTTCACAAAATCTATCATTCTAGAACTAAGCAATCAGACTCTTGGTACTGACCGAAAGAGAGATTTATAGATCAAGTAAATCAGTTAGATAACCTTGATGCTGAATCATTCTGGAACAGTCAATTTATCTAAAACAAAGGTGCCAAAATATGATTACTTCTTTCTTATTATGAGACATAAAATAGGTTAAATCTTTTGGCTTAAGAAAAACTAGGTTTTAACCTTGAAAATGTCATAAAGGAGCTTTTTCTTTGAAACAGAAGCCACCATTAATAGTTGTCACTTTGCCCACTGTGTCTAGAGACCCTTAAAGCACATATTTGGAGACTAAATGACCCTAGAGCATCCCCGTTGTGCCACTGGAAAACCAGCCGGTCCCCCGGCTGCTGGAGATGCCCGCCACTGTCCAGCCAAGTGCACCCCCAGGGTGAGTGACCCAGGATACGTCCCGTACTGAAGGCGGTGTACATTTAAACGGTCACACTCATAGCTCCAGCGCGTGTAACGCTAGATGGTCATGCGCAGTCAAGAAATCCTCCCCTTAGTTCTGAGAGGAGTCAGTCCCAAGAACTGGCCCCACCAGACCCTTTCACGCAAGTCTCTGAATTCAGGCTTGATTCCCAGGGAACTCGTTTTACAACAAATTTTCCACTAGAAGAAATATTTCGGGACTTGCTCCTGGTTTATCTGTATTCACAGATCTGTTACACTTTTAAGCATCTGTGAGCAGAAGACAAATGTGCAACTCCTTTGTGCTCGAAGTGTAAGCTCTTTGCTCCTCACACAGTGCCTTCATTTCTCACGACGCTCTCCCCGTTACTTACGTGTCTGCTTAACATCACCTCAGGGTTTCTAGACGCTCAGCCGAATTACAAGTCCAGCTATCGATCTTTAGCTCTATCCTCCCCCAAGCTAAATACACTTAAATGAGCATTTAATTGAATTAATTAGAAAATTATCACTTAGTTTAAGTAACCTAATTGTTGTCAGCACTGGCAAGAATCCCAAAATGTACACATTGAATTAAATGCGTGTTACCAAGGATGAGGCGACGGGAATCCTGCTCAGGATGTTAAAAGTGTAAATAGACTGCTCTTAACATAATTATAAAAGTTCATGTGCACATACTAGGTGGTGATATGTATAATTTTTAAGTTCAAAACAAAGGCTTATGACAGAAAAATATGACAGTTTTTATACCTGTTGTTTTCCTGAAAATATTTCTTCCTATCAAAGTTAATATTTATAATTAAATTTAGAAGTTATACATAATACCACTACATTTAGTAGATAAAATGTTATGTGTTTATTAATGAAAATTTTGTAACAATATACAGTGAAAAAATGTTTCCATTCATAAATCCTCTACTATGGGAAGTCTTAATATTGTCTTATTTTCAATGTTATTAAATTCATTTAAAATAGATATAATTAAATATTAAATATAATATTAACTAATTTTACCCAGTGAATATTTTTTAAGTGGATAACAGATGTACACAAATTTTCACGTCACTGGAAAAGTAGTAGTGGTCAAAAGAAAAAAAATAATTTTTTAAAAATTTTAATATAATTCATATAAATATTAAATCTCTAAAAATGCTCTTTTTATATGAAAAATAAAATAAAATCTCATAAAAAATGAGTTGATATGTATACCTTGATTTCATTAGAATTGCTAAGAGTACAAGTCATGAACAAAAGATTTTCTATTACAAATGGAAAACATTAAATAAAACCCAAAAGCCTCCTCAATGGACAAAGAACCTTCTACTTGTTTTCATAGAATTTGTCTAGTAAGAATGAAATATTAAACACACATGCAATAATATATATATATATATATATATATATATATATGTAGAAAAGTACAAACAAGAACATAGCAGAGAAATAATTTGAGAGTAACACTGTATTTTAGATATTGTGATAAGATTCTACTAACAGGAAATAAGAATCATAAATGAATATCTAAGACAGAATAAGATTTGCAAAGTCAAAGATGAGAGCCCTACTGGTCTAGTATAGAAAAATCAAGCTGGGAAGGACTGAGGATTTAGCTCAATGGTTTCAGTACCTGCCTCTCAAGTGCAAGGTCTACAGTCCAATCCCCAGTGCAAAAAAGAAAGGGAGGGAGGGAGGGAGAAAAATCAAGTGGGAACAACTGGGTACATTGTTTAGTGTCCATGAGAGGAACAGAGTTGTAGAGATGGAAATGCAGTTAGAGCCCACAGTGGCTGTCTGCGTGCAGGAGAGGAGGGGCCAGAAGCTATTGAAGCCGAGCTGGAAGCTACAGCAGGAGCGAGAGCCCAGGTGCAGTGCAGTGGAGGCTGAGGGCCTGGAGGTTCTCTGGAGAATCCCAAGTATTATCCTCATTAAATGCAGGTGAAACTGGGATCCAACATCTGTAAGTAATAGCTTTAGCAGGAGATGCACCTGTGCAAGCAGAACGGCGCTTTTCCAATCCAGGTCACCTTTCTCCTCCTTCCTCTTTCGTTCTCTCCAGGCTGTGAGCCTCGGGGCTGGGGAGTCAGCTCTGGGAACGCCCCACAGACACACCCAGATGTGGATTTAGTAATATACTAGCAATTATTAATTCAACAAGTTCAAGCTGACAAGCATGATGAAGGTCACACTGAAATGGAGAAATGGGGAAAGGAAATGGAAGATGAAATGAGAGGTACAGATCACGGGAAAGGAAGCAATTATACAGAACGCTGAACCCCACTGGAAGACTTTGGAGAAATCTGTTCAGTGCAAACATTGGATACAAGGACTGAAATAAAATGGTAGCATAGTTTTGCCGAGAAATGGTTGCTTGAACCAAGACTAAAAATAGAAGCAGTGAAATGTGGTAATATTTTGCATATATTTTGCAATTGGAGACTACTGGATCTCCAAAAATATTTAAAAATAGATTCAGAAAACATTTGCAGATTATAACTGGAAAAATGTTATATATCATTAATGGTTTATATCCATGATTACAAATGTTGAAATTAGCTGAGAAAGTAAAGGTTAGTATTTTGTCCACTAATTAATTTCTACAGACTAAAGGTTACATGGAACATAAATACCCAGTGAATAATAAATACACTAATGACTGAATTGGGTCACATTAGAGTTAGGAGGGGGGAGTTAAAATTTAGAAATAGAATTTTGAGATCTCATTCATATATTCATGTATGGTATTGAGAAGAAAAACTTTCATTCAAGAGTGAATTTAAATGTAAGAAAAAGGAAAGGAGGAAAGAAGGGGGAGAAAAAGGGAAGAGAGGGAGAGAGTGTTGGGTTAAAAGTTAGTCCTATTTAACCTTGGGTAGTTAATAGAATCACCTGAGAGAATTTTAAACTATACAAGTGACAAGAAATCAGATTTTCCAATTTATTCAGAATTGATCAGAGATGCCCATACCTGTATGCATGTGTTTGTGTATGATTAATTACCGAAAGGATTCTAATGTACAACTAGTATGTTATGTAAAGTTGAGAGTTTATATAATTTTCCTTAGAAAAGTGCTTCTCAGTTTTGAATAGAAAAAGGAATAAACATAGAAAATGCTTAATAATCTTCATGTCCAGATTATGTCAATAAAACAAGAATTTTAACATTTAAAAACAATGGTATGTTTAAATTTCCTGGAATAAAGAAAACCACAATGAAACGTATAAGTCTAACTAATGGAAGCTACATAAAAGTAAGAATATGTCAGAAGCTCCTCATTTTCCTAGTGAGAAATCAAATAAATATACAGTTTTGAAAAATATTTTTGTGTTGCCCACTCAAGATGAATCTGTTCCTATAAATCGTACCTGGTGAGCCTATTGTTATTAACAGAACGTCCCCAAAGGAATGACTCTGTCCACAGAAAAGAGTGATCACGTCATCTTTACTCAGACCACTGTCCAGCTGGAAAACACTTGTGTGTCCATTTGATACTGACGACATTACACTGCGGAAAAAAGATGAACTTCTACACACGGCAATCATGATGTAGTTCATGTACTTAAAACTGATGGAAAGCAATGAGAAGGGCAAAGTGTGTGCAATCCAGTTCTACTTACACAGATTTTTTAGGATGGCTAAGTTTTATCTGTCGTGCAAGAATGAGAGAAGTGAAGACTGTAGAAATGTTGGACATAGACATGGGGACAGGGAAACATTTTACACGGACTGTGTGGTCCACGTATTCCCCGAAAGGCAGCTCTACCTTGACTGTGTGCATGTCAAGGTGCATTGTACCACGTTTCAGCTTTACAAGGAAGTTTTGTTAACATACTGCATGGAGACGGGATTATGGAGGAGAAATTCTTCTGCCTCTGTCAGCAGTCTCTGTGTGCTAACTGATCGTGAACTACACGGTATTCTTATGTTGAAAAACCCAGAAAAATGCACCACAAATGAAGCTTTGGAGGACAAGCTTGAGAGGTAGTAGAACCTGTTCACGGGGACAGCTTTGTCTCAGCAGGTGACAATAGATTTCTTTTCAGGGGGACACGGGAAGGGCAGGGGCAGTGGACATTCTCATGAACAGGTGCAGTAAGCATTACTGTAAGCATGGCTCCTTAATTTCTCTTAAATTAGGTATTTCCAGGATTCTCACTGATGTGTAATAGGAAAAAAATGTAAACAGTGGCAAAATAATTCCTCATTCTAAGTTTTATAGCAAGGATTCTAATATATTCTTCTCCTTAACTTTTATTCACATGCAATTAATTTTCTCTTTGTCTAGCTATGTGCTGAGTGTGCTTGTATCTGTGGTGATAAATTATCAAACATACTGCACAGCTGGCTTTTTTTTTTCCAAAAGCCTCATTAAAAATCACCAACTTTTCTTTAAATTCTTCAAACATGTGGTGAAAAATATGAATTCACGCGGTTCTGCTTTAGCTCCAGAGAGCCGGGCTCATTGATCTTACTGCATGATGGGTATTTTTGGAATGAGTTTTGAAGAATGATGATTTTTTCATATTGCTATTTAAATATTTATGACAAAAGCTGTCTTTCTTATTTAGAAAAAATCAGTAGGACATTTTCCAAAAGTTTTTTCCCATAATGTTGGTATACTATTAATATTTTTTCTCATATCTTGTTAATCTTTTGTTTGAGAATGAATGTATCATGAACTATCAAAAGTTTGGCCGGAGATTTAGCTCCGTGGTTCTGGCGCTGCCTCACAAGTGCAAGGTCCTGAGTTCGATCCCTCGTAACCACATAGAGTGCTGAATGGTGACTCACACCCACCAGCAATCAATACCACATACCACAGGACCGGGCGTGGTGGTTCACGCCTGTAATCCCAGCACTCGGGAGGCAGAGACAGGAGGATTGCTGAGTTTGAGGCTTGCCTGGGCTACATAGTGAGCTCAGGGCCAGCCTGAACTACAAAGTGAGACCCTGTCTCTCAAAAAAAAAAAAAGTTTACAATTAGTTCTCCTGTTGATAACTGAAAGTATATCTATATAAAATTTTATGAGCAGAATGTTGTTATATATGCAAATATTTTACTTCTTCCAAAAATATAATTTGTCTTTCATTTTTGAGGGAGAGAGTGAGTTGTCGTGGACTTTAGCCCAGGACATTCACATTGAGCTACATTCCTAACTCCTATATTTACTCACTCATCTGTGTATTTTATGCATTACGGAGGCAGAGTCTCAGTTGCATTCTAGCCTGTGACCTCCCTGGCTGCCCTGTCTCCCAGAGTGGTGGGATCACACGTGTGCCCTGCCATACCTGGCTGGCACCCTCTAACACACACTCTGTGTATCCTACAGTTAAAGTATCATAGGAGTTGGTTCTGTCTGTTATGGAAGGCAATGTTTTTATTTTATTTACTTTTTATCGGTTCGTGTTAATATCACACGATGAGGGAGTTTACTTGGAGACTTTGAGACGTGTGTTTAACCTACCTTCATCAGTTTCAACCCCATTACCTCCATTCCCCCCCCCCCTTGCTTTCCCCTTCCTCAGTTTCAGGAATCTGTTTCATGTTGTCCTTTCTCCTTTATTCTAATTATTTATTAAGTGATTTCTGTGTTTTTAAGTTTCTCATATGAGAGGCACATATGTCATTTTTTTGTGTCTATCTTAAGTTTCTTCCAGTTTCCTACAGATGACATTATTTCATTGTTCAAAGTTGCATAATATTCATATATATATATATGAGATTATATTATTCTCTTTATTCATTTGTCGTTTGATAGGTGCTGTTTACAGAGTGGTCTGTTTACACAGCTTTGCTCATGGGCTAGTCAGAGTCACTAGCAACAGTGTTTGAATTTGAGTGAAAGTGGCTTTTCAAGTATCTTTTGAACCTAAAATGCCCTTCTTCATTACTGAAAATGACTGAGTCAATGTCTCTTAGATTTCTTTTGGCCAGACTGTTCTCTACAGAGACTCAGTATTTAAAGCAACATTTCTGTTTTCCAAAATGCTTTTCACATGTGGCACCAGTTTATCTCAAATAGCCTCTTAATATGTTCTGAGTATTGTGTGGATATTTTATAACATTTAATAATTTTGCTTGTATTTTGTCACTATACTTAGCAGTATCTATTTTTATTGTAAAGTTCATGAGAACAATTTTGTATTTTTCTTATTTTGAGTCGTAGAACTCATGTTGCCTGAATATTAAACTTTTAATCAAAAGTGGTTGAATAAACAAATTGAAATCACCATGTACTGTAAATGTTAATCTTTTTCACATTTCCAATATTATACTTTAGCAAAACCTCCTATATAAATAGGAACGTGTGTTACCGTGTCACACAGGTGCGTACCACTTGCCACTCAAAGCTCGCTGGAGCAGAGAGGAGGGTCTATTGCTGCTTCACAGCCCGGCTGAGCTTTTATTGTGTCTGAGGCCTTGCCAGTAAGGGAGGGGGTGCAGGAACACGCGAGGGGACGGGACCTCTGTGCTGAGGCTTCTGGCTCCCACCGTCCTTGTGGAAAGGATCCTGGGTTCTGACTGGGGCTGAGCCCTGTGCTCCGGCCAGGAGCCTAAGCTGATCGGAGACGGGTGACAGCTGAAGCCCGTGGTATGAGGGACACTGGAGAAATAGTTTAGCTCTAAATGGCAAACAAACAAAAAACTTCTAACCTTTCATGCTCTCTTGGTTATTGTGCAAATTATAATGATATAATCATGTTATTCCTAATCAAAATGATTACAATTATATTTACTTCATTTTGATTATTTAAATGTATTTTGTTGCTTGAGTCTAAGGTTTATAATGACAAAAACTGTATGTTGCTTGATTTTATATATTTGTATATTGTACTTAACAAGATACCTGCCCTACACTAAATACTTATTAAATATCTGTGGATTAACCAATAGATAAGCTAAATAATGATGATTATCCCCAGCAGAAATGAGAGAAGAAGCATGGTTTTTCCTAAAGTTTACATTTAATATTTGTAAAGAACCCACATCTAAAACTAGGACTCCCCAAACCAAATGGTATTCATTCTATGAGGCTCTACAATCCTTCGGTTCATTGACATGGTAAGATAGTCTCAAGTGCAGCCATATAATTTAGTTTGAAACAATAATATAAGTAAAAATTTGGAACAATTATTATGCAAAGTTCCTGGCATAAATCATTGATAACTAGAAACAAGGTGAAAAATTCATTGTATTATAGTAGATTAAAATAGAATGAATTATAAAACACCTTTGTTTATTCAGCCAGTCTTATCTACATATGAATCCATATAATGTAGTAGGTTTCATAGGTTGTGCCTATGAGAAAAGGTATCATCCAATACAAAATATGAACTTTCATAGAATCATGAGTTAATAAATACATAGAGCACTCTAACAATTCACTACAAATAAATGTTGACATGTGGTAATAGAATAAATCTTGTAACATTTTACTGAAACATACCAGAATTTTTCTTGGATATAGGATTATGAGTTATTTGGCTTTATAAACTCTAATTTTCAGAATTTCTGAAAAGTCACCTAACTTTGCACTTTTGTGTGTTTTTGTGAATTGAACATGAGAGTTTGTCTTAATATTTTTCTCTGAAGGTCATCTAACCAGAGAATTAGTGAATAATTAATAAAAGGTCAAGTACTGGTTATTATCAAAAGAACTATAATTTTTAGAACTACACATTTTATATAAAAATTTATATAATTATCAATAATGTTAAATGGAAATGATTTATTAGATGGAGCAATGAACTAAAATCCATGAAAGTGTTTGTGTGTGTGTGTGTGTGTGTGTATATATATATATATATATATATATATATATATATAAAACTTAAAGAAAAAAATCATGTTTCCAGATGTTTTGCATTTCTAGTGTTCCTTTATTCAAGGATGCTGAGTAGTGGACCACTCAAAGATTCTTTGAAATAGCAATCAAATAATTTATGGCTTCTGTCAAAGACACAGTTATTCAGTATTTTAGAATTTCAATAACGTATAGCAGTTTTGGGTACTGAGACATTTTGCAAGGGGCATAATTTTATTTAAATGCTTTGCTTAAGCTTCTCAAAATTAAAACAGTTGAGCATTCCATATATTTGGGTTCAGATGTTTTTATGTCTGACATAATTACAACATAGAGCATGAAAGGAAGCAAATGCTTCAAATTAAGGCTCCAAGTCTTCTAAAGGACGTATGCTACTGGCTGATATGTGGAGGGGAAGCAATAGAAAATAATATTTACAGCTTCAGAGACTTGAGGGCATATGAAAGGAAATATGAAAAAAATTTGTTCATCTGAATGCAGAAGTAATCATATCTTACATAGCACTGAATCCAGTGTGAGAAAAGATTAGAGTAATAAAGTCATATTGAAACTAGGCAGTATTTGTGCATTCACGATTCCCATTTGGGATGAACGCTGGTTTGGCCTTTCCTCATGTACTATTCACTTGGGGGGACGCTTTGACTTCATGTATCTTAATCCTCTTGGTACATGTGTGTCACAGGTAACGCTTACAGCCTTGAGGGACATTGGTACATGTACGTGACGCAGCTTAATTAATTTTCTCATTCCCTTCTCCCTCCTTTCTCCACTGATCCTTTCACCTTTTCTGTTTTCTCTTCTGTACCTGTTCGTTGTACACACTTTACTGCTTGTGTGCCATTGGTACATGTACAAACACATCCTGTCCTTCTCTGGACCTCTTATTCCTTTCCTCTGTCTCCTCCCTTCTAGCTCTGGGCTCTTTTTCCCTTTGCAAATGATTTATCTCTATTTCTTGCTATTTCTATCCTGGGTCTCATATAAGCAAGACAATCAGATATTTAAAATTTGTGGGTCTGTTATTTCACTTAATGTTATGATTCAAATGCTGGCTAGAAAAGGGAACCTTTTTTTTTTTTTTTTGAGACAGGGCCTTGCTTTGTAGTTCAGGCTGGCCCTGAGCTCACTGTGTAGTCCAGGCAAGCCTCGAACTCAGCAATCCTCCTGCCTCTGCCTCCCGAGTGCCGGGATGACAGGCGTGAGCCACCACGCCCGGCACTGTGGTATGTGGTATTGATGGCTGGTGGGCGTGAGTCACCACGCCCAGCATTGTATGTGGTTACCAGATCGAACTGAACTCAGGACCTTGCGCTTGCGAGGCAGGCGCTGGAACCACTGAGTTAAATCTCCGGCCCAAAGGGAACCTTTTTACAGTATTGGTAATTATGTAAATTAATACAAACACTATGGAAATCAGTGTGGAGACCCTTCAAAATATAAAACTAGAAATTCCATTTGACTCTGCTATTCTCCTCTCTAGGTATGTTTCCCAAAGAATTAAAGACACTGTATTACAGAAATACATCTACATCCAGGTTGACAGAAACATAGTGCATAATTTCTAACTCTTGGAGCTGCCAATAAGTCCACCAGTCTCTAGATAAGTTTATCAGGCCACACATTCCCGCTGGCCGGCTGGTTCTCACTGCTACCTTCTCTGTTACCCTCACCTGTTTGGCATTTTGTATCAGCTGCTTCTGATACTGAATTCTACCTTTTTTCACTTGCTACAACCTTTCACTATGTCTCTGATGTATGTTATGTTATTTTTAGTAATGCCAACAGTTTAAAATAATTTTTAGTCTTACTTTGTTTCAATTTCTCAGCTCCTCTGAGATCTCGATCTCTTTTACATCTCATCATTCTTGTTCCACTTAAGTAAAACAAGCAACAACAACCATTTCCTCCCAGGATCCCTTCTCTTCATTGTTTCCATGATTTCAGGAATATGCCTAAAGCTGACGGACGTAAGTGGAAGACGGTCTCCTTGTGTGGTCAAGATCACAGTGAACTTCAAAATATCTGTAGCTCCTGGGACTAATTTGGGGTGGGATCATACCATCCAATCCACACATTCTGAGCTCTTCAGGAATGTATAAGCATCAGCTTCCTCTACATCACCTCCTGCTTTGAGATTTTCTACTTAAAACAATTTCACCTATCGAAGTAGGAGTATAGTTTTATCTCATCCTGTTTTTCTTTTGCATTATCTACACCAGAGATGGCGAAGCTTTTTAGCACTTTTGGTGATAACCACCAGCCCCTCGTGGCAGTGTGCAGTGGGTTGAAGACCATGGATCCAACCCCTGGAAAAGCACTGGCCTCCTTGTCTTGTGTCCACAGACCTTCACACATGCTCTACAAGCGTCTTCTGATGATTCATCAATTGTGATATGTTCATAATTGTTATTTCTATATTTGTCTGGATCGATTATATTGTCAAGTAGGAATATGCATAGCATGTCCATTTCAGTTCCTTTTCTTTCTCACTTGCTTCTCAGAGTCTTCTGAAGAAAAAAGCTGTTTTCCAGGAATTTAGCATTTCATTTAGTTTATATCAGAGAAAAATTTCACTGTCATTCACATTTTTGACATCATGTATATATTGTATACTTATTCATTTATGCATTTTTAGGATAATAAGGCATGGTTTGTTTTTTTATCTTAGTCATTTGATATAGACATTTGTTTATGATCTGTGCTGGAATAACTTTTTTTTTTTTTTTTTGAGACAGGGTCTTGCTTTATAGTTCAGGCTGGCCCTGAGCTCACTATGTAGCCCAGGCAAGCCTCAAACTCAGCAATCCTCCTGTTTCTGCCTCCCGAGTACTGGGATTACAGGCGTGAGCCACCATGCCTGGCACTGTGGTTGTGGTATTGATTGCTTGTGGGCGTGAGCCACCACACCCAACATTGTATGTGGTTACCGGGATCGAACTCAGGACCTTGTACTTGTGAGGCAGGCGCCAGAACCACTGAGCTAAATCTCCGGCCCCGTGCAGGAATAATTTTAATATTCATTCCTCTTTATTTTCATTAAACTTTATTTTTAAATTAATTGATTGTATTGGTATATTTTATATATGTCATAATCAAAATAGATATTGAGAATTTGCACCAGAATATGACATGACTTAATGCTCATTTTTCCCATTCCCCTGCCCTCTCTAAAACCATCATCCCCTATATAGATAAGCTTTGTTTCCTTTTCTTAATCATCACATTTTTTCCTTCCCCACGTCACTTACCCTTACCTCTTTCCCTTTGA
Organism: Thryonomys swinderianus; assembly: GCA_004025085.1. Classification (NCBI taxonomy): domain Eukaryota; kingdom Metazoa; phylum Chordata; class Mammalia; order Rodentia; family Thryonomyidae; genus Thryonomys; species Thryonomys swinderianus. The sequence continues at coordinate 40,252 of PVIC010011299.1, forward strand.
ATATTTTATATTTCACAATGTCTATCATATACTCTATAACTCATTTTCGCCTTCAGTTTTTCAACTACAGGACAGATATGGTATCTTCTCAAGATACATCCATTTGAGTGTCTCCTCAAGATACATCCATTTGAGTGTAAATGAGTATCTCCACATGAGTATCTCCTTAAGATACATCCATTTGGGCCGGAGGGTTAGCTCAGTGGTTCCGGCGCCTGCCTCGCAAGCACAAGGTCCTGAGTTCGATCCCCGGTAACCACGTATAATGCTGGGTGTGGAGACACGCCCACCAACAATCAATGCAGCATTCCACAATGCTGGACGTGGTGGCTCACGTCTGTAATCCCAGCACTCGGGAGGCAGAGACAGGCGGATTGCTGA
>PVIC010011300.1:0-41671 GCA_004025085.1 Thryonomys swinderianus
GTGTGTGTGTGTGTGTGTGTGTGTGTGTGTGTGTACAGTAGGTACTGGATGCAGGGATCTGGCATCTACACTCCCAGCTGCTGTTTTCAATTCACTCATATATAAGGCCAAGTCAAACAAAAAGAAAATTCAATGTGTAGCCCTTTCCCTTTTCTGGTCCCTTATCCCTAGGCATCTGGAAACATTAGGCCCTCTAGAACTCATTTAACTGAGTAGGTTAGGAAGAAAAAGTTTTCTCCCCGCCATCAGTCTAGACCAAAATGAAATTGGAAAGATACATTTTCCCCATGGTCTGCTTTTTTCTGTGTCTTTCTCTTCTCTGGTAATCTCTGTCTCCTTTTCTGGGCAATCATCCATATGCACAAGGTGTACAAAAACTCTAACCTTCTCCTCCAACCCTATTAAGACTCCCATCAGCTCCTTCTCTGAGCCGCTGATTCCCAGTCTCAGCTGCGCCTTAGAACCACCTGGTGAGATTTTTTAACTGGCACACTGCCCAGGCTGCCTCTCAACCAGTTCAGAGTCTTTGGTGGGGGGCCGGACATGCCTAGAGTTTCCAACAATTTCCAAGTGATTCCCATATCCGAGGGAGAAAACTGGCTCAAGAGTGGATGGACAACCACTGCCTGAAGCTGATCACACTTTGACAGTCTGTGACCTCTCTGGAAGGAAACAAAGCTGTGAGCTAAAAGCTGAAGCTCAAATAATCCCACAAAGTTAAGAGGCAAATCCCTCAGCATCAGAAGGCCATCTCTCTCCTCTGTCCTGGAAGAGCAGAAGAAAGATGAAAGTTAAAAAACCAATTATTATCTCATAATATTTGGCCACAAAGAGACATTCCAATGAGACAAATGTTAACTGCTATGAGCTAGAATCTTTCTATTGAATATAATTGAGTTTATCAGTTATAACTGTGATTACTAATATCAGAAATGCTATTTGTAATTTCAATTTTATGAAAAAGCCATTGCACAGCCAGGCATGGTGGCTCACGCCTGTAATCCCAGCACTCGGGAGGCAGAGGCAGGATTGCTGAGTTCAAGGCTTGCCTGGGCCACATAGTGAGCTCAGGGCCAGCCTGAACTACAAAGAGAGACCCTGTCTTAAAAAAAGCCACTGCACAAAGACCAACTTCCCAAGCCACCCCATACCCAGTTATCAGCTTCCTCATCACCATTTGATTCAAAAGGTTAAATTTCTGTGGATTCAGAGCAGAGCTGTGGATGCCCAAAGTCCAGCCTTTGGAAATAGAAGACTGAATAATAATTTTTGTCAACTGATGACTAAAATTGCCTTCAGGGAATTCTGACCTCTTTCCATCTGCTACTGGATCAAGTTACACACTGAAAAACAAAGAGTTGATATAAGGCAAGACTGAAAAGTATCAAAGTTTGAGAAACTTTTCTTTAGTAAGGAGTTCTAAATGCAGGCATGGTAAGGAAACATCCTGATAGTAAGAGTGTGGAGAAATCACCTTTTAGCCTAACACATTAACAAATTTAAATGACTATTCTCCCACAGTCCTGTGCCAGTCTCTAGCAAGGAAGTCTTTGCTTTCATACTTCAGGGGTCTGGAATCTTCCTAGACAAACTTGTTGAGCAGGATTCCTGCTCCATAAAATTTAAAGAAATGCTATTCTTATTACAGTCTATTTCAGTGCTATCTCCTGGAGTTATAGGAATTTGAGCAGGTTGGTAAACACTAGGATTCTAAAGGTTGTGAACAGAGAAGTATTTTGTTATGTTATTGTAACAAAACACATGACGTTGGGTGATACATAGCAAAAAGAGGTGTTTGCTCTCAGTTTTGGAGGTGAAAATCCAAGACAAAGTGACCACATCTATTTGGCCTCTGAGGTGGGACACCTTAGGTGCACCATGTCAAGGGAGACAACATCATGATGAGAAACATGCGAGAGAGAAGACTACATGGTAAGACACGAAGCGGGACAGCAAAGCAGCATCAAGCTTCCTCTTTTGTAACAACTCTTGCATGAACCAACACTCCTTGAAATGAGCATTAATTCCTTCTGAAGGTAGAATTCCCAGTGACTCACTTACCTGACTCAAAGCTCTCTGCTAAAAGTTAGTTCCTTCCCCTCTTAAAACCGCCATATTGAATATCAAGCTTCTAATACACAAACCCTCAGAAGACAATCAAGCCATATACAAACCATAACGGTGTAGAATTATCTAAAATAAAGCTGTCTCATAACCACTGTGAAATAAATTCTCACGAGATAGATTTGGGACCCAAAGAGACACAGCAGACATCGCCATTGGAGGTGCCCCCAGGCCGTCCCTCAGAAGAAACATATGGAATAGAATTGAGTTCAGCCTTGCACGACTAGGCAAGGCCAGCTCATTCACACCTCAAAGAAGAACCAGGCAGCCAACCCCCAGCTGATCTACGTGAGGAGATGTGCAGCTGTGTGAGCAAGAATCAGTGGTGTTGTCAGCCTGGGTTTAGGGTGGCCTGTTCCCCAGAGCAGAATGACTAATGCACAGCCCAGGTCTTTTTCCTTTACGCTGAGAGGTCTTGGGGAATCGACAGTACTCCCAAAAACATTCAGATAAAATCTTCGCAATACAATTCACAAGTGAAAAGAAGAATGTCATGAGCTAAATGAGAACATGCCTATAGCAACAGAGTGTATGAGGGCTAACATTTGGAAATTTTAAATCACACATATCTGGCTTGCTCAACTTCACTCCCCCCATTTTACCAGCTACTTACCCGCCCAAAAGTAAGAAGAGGATGGGATGGAGCGTTGTACTCTAAATCATTATAGTAAGCAACCTAGGGGCCATGTAAAGCTGAATATTTGGAAGCCATTGGGAATTAGCATAGCAAGATAAAATTAGCAGATTTTACAGGTTTTTTGTTACCTCTGCAAAAGTAGGAAATGCCATAAAAATAATTGACTAGGGACAGTACACTGAAGAGAGCAGGCGGTGTGAAGCCCACAGTACACTGTAAAGTATTTCTATTCTAGTCAGTGTGACATTATGATGTATACAACAATTATTTGCAGTTTAAATTCTGAGATTGGCCAAGCTAATGAGATGTTTGATGCACAGCCCAGGGGTGAGCAGGTAGCCACATAAAGAGCCACATTGAAGGAATGATTCCCACATATCCTTCTACTATCTCAGTCAACATCAATAGCAGTGCTTTTCCATTAGCAAAATGGGTCAAAAATTTTTGGTGAAAGTAAGGTGTTTGTAATCAATATAGTGAATATTAGAAATTCCTTCTCATCCAATATTGTAAAGATGTTCAAGCTACACAGATTGCTAAAAGAGGGGGGGGCAACACACACCATTGTGTGAATAAAGTATAAGAATGAACCAGGCCAAAAAGCTGTACAAATTCCCTGAGGTTTAATCTTCAAGTAAATCCATGTCCAACAATGGTTCAGATTTGGAGGGTCACCGACAGTGCAGCACCCTTCGTATAATATGCCTATCTCTGCCTCAAAGGAACTATTTCAAACAGAGTAGGCTCAGAGTCCCTACAAGAAGAAAGGGAGGTTTTATAAGCTTGGAGAACAGATCTGTATGCTTTTCTTGTGCTTATATTGCTAATGAATATTTGTCTAATAAATGTCTGTGTGTGACAGAAAAAGAGAGGTTATGTGCATGCTGTAAAATTATTAAAAAGCTTTTCTTAATTTGAAAAAATATGTGTAAAGAACATAAATTACAGCATGCTTATAAGTATAATTATATTTCATTACAGTACTGCAATCTAAGTGATAAATATAAATGTCTAGAATTAGATTCTTTCTTACAATTTCAAATAAAATGAATAAATATTGAACAACTCGTGCTTTAGAATCATATAAATGCTAGCTCTTCAATCTCCTTATTGTAGATTTCATAAAGTTTAGCCTATTCATATGCAATAGTAGTACCTTTAGAAATATTTTATTTGGTGAGGGGATGTAGAATTTCATGTGTTCAGTAGATGTCAGTTTCCTTTTTCCCCCACTCTCAGGAGAAAGAAGTTACTGCAGAACCTAGAAGATTCAGTCCATACAAAGGTACAATCCCTGACAACACAGATGGAAACACCACCTGTGAGGCACCCAGCTCAGAGGCCTTTGGAAACAAGTCCATAGAGTGAATGGTGCTGGCCCGTGTAGCACGAAGAGCTCTATAATATCCTATGCGGAGAAGCAGAAGCACCAGGAACATTATTTGAAACTGTTCGTTGAAATCTAAAACCTGGAAACTCACCCCCAATCTGATGATGGAGCTAATGCCAAGACTCCCCTCCTCTGAGATTTCTATAGAATATGATGCAGCATTTTGGGGAAAAATCTGGAAGAATTTTCATCTCATAACCATTTTTAATATTAGTTTTATATTCAGAATTTAGATCCTAAATTCTCTAAATGTGTTGTACCCATAGAACCTAGGGAAGAAAAATTTCATGGTTCTTTAAAGAAAACAAATACTTATTTTCCAGATCTCTGGCGCATCTTATCGATCTGGATTCCACTGCTATAGAATAGAAGCCTCAGCTGGGTGATTCTGAGAAAGTCACACCTCTATGCTGACTCACGGGGACCGACAGGCTTTGAGACTGGGGCCATGTGGAAGGAATGATAACCAGACTGATTTCAATCCCATACCTGAATTTCTGCTATATCCCCTAAAATGACATGACCTTGATAAGTAAGTTCCTCTGAGTCGCAAAGTCTTGATATCTAACAAAAGATGAACTTTGATCAAAATTGCACCTAATACTCCCTCTACCACAATATTATAAAATAACAAACTGGCAAAAAAGGTTCAATGTTTCTTTTTTCCTACTCAATCTGAGTATCACTCATGATAGCTGTCTTCATATTTCATATGATGTTCTATTTGCCCTTGGCCTGGCCTGTATGTACTGATCTTTCATTTGACATTATAAATTTACTCTCCATTCTTGAAGTGGTTCCATATTCCAGCATGAATTATGTCATCATTTTATGACTGTATTTCATCTAAATCTAAAAATTCAAGGATTAGGCCAACTAACAATAATGATGATAATAATTTAATAACAAGTAAATCAAGTTGACAACCAGGATTAATCATCACAATGCTTTAATATTTATCATTAATAGTTACATATATTTGGAATCAAGATAAACTTTAGAAAGCTTCCAATATTGTCTTTTCCAAATCAGCAGCCCATCAGCAGCTTTTTAAGGGCAATGGAATAGGAAATGTTAGAGTGTATTATACATAGAAGTTAAAAGCATAATTTTGTGAGATTGTGTATATGAATGAAGCTGTTCAAGATACTACTGAGATGATCAAGATGTAAAATGTTTTTCTTGTTATGAAAAACATTAAAACTGATATATTCATTTCACAGATAAGGAAACTGAGGAGCAGATAGATTAAAAGGCTTAAATATACACAAACAAGTAATAGGAAATTTCAGGCTAAAATCTACTTTTTGTGAAAAGTACTTACTTTCAGGACACTGTAGCAGTTTCCTGTTACTAGGATAAAATATCTGACAGCTACCACTGTCAGCTGTTGCTTAAATATCTGTCATTTCCCACTTAAAGAAGAAGAGGTTTACTTTGTGGTTTTCAAGAGTTCAGTCCATAGTCAACTGGCTAAATGGCAGAAATGGCTCAGTGGAAGGGCATGGCAGCAGATAACTCACATCATGGCATCCAGAATGCAGACAAGGAAGGGCCCGGGGACAAGAACCCCACTATTCCAGTACATGCCTCACTGACCCACCCTCTCCAAGTAGGCCCTACCACCTAACAGCACAGTTGGTTATGAACTGATCAATGAATCTACTCATGAATATGATCCAATCACCATGATCCAATCACCTTCCAAAAGCTTCACCTCTAAACATACGAGACTTTTGGGAGATATTTTGGATCTAAGTCATAACAGGTCCCTGGAGAATTTTTATTTCTTGTGTGTGTTGGTTTCTCTTCTTGTTTTTTTGTTTTGTTTGGTTTGATTTTTGGTTTTTTTGAGACAGGGTCTCACTTTGTACTTCAGGCTGGCCCTGAGATTACTATGTAGCCCAGGCAAACCTCCAACTCAGCAATCCTCTTCCCTCTGCCTCTCAAGTGCTGAGATACAGGCATGAGCTACCACTCCCATCATTGTGGTGTATGGTACTGATTGCTGGTGGCCATGAGTCACCACACCTTGTATTGTTGTATGTGGTTACCAGGGATGGAACCAGGGACCTTGTGCTTGCTAGGCAGGCACCGGAACCACTGAGCTAAATCTTCAGTCCATGGTTCCTCTTCTTAACACTACTATGAGCACCCCAAAGGAAAGGAAGATATCTTCTTATCTTTAGGTTTTCTCATTCTAGTCAATTTCTTTGCTTATTATACCCCATCTGCTGCCTGTGGGTTTAATTTTCTTCTTATTGAAATGATTTTCAGCCAAGCTCTTGTTTACTCTGTTTTGAAAATGTTTTGTTTTGACCTCAATTTCACAGATAGTTTAGCTCAGGGATTCTCAAACTATAATGAGCATATGTAACACCTGGAGATCTTGTTAAACTGAAGAGTGTGATTCAGTAGGTCTGAGATGCACTCCGCATTTCTCATCACTCCTGGTTGCTTCTGATCCTGCCGTCCTTGGGCCATGGTGAGCACAGTGAAGGTTTAGCAAATTCAGAATCCTCCATTAACACCTACTTCCTCCCAGCATCCTGGAGATATTTGATTGTCTTCTGAGCTCTACTGCTGCTAGAGAGAAAGTCCACAGAAAACCAATGCTTGTTTTTTAGGAAAACTCTCCCTTTAATTCATTTTAAATTTTTCTCTTGGGCTCTGGTGTATATAATTTTGTTATGATGCATCTGGATTTATGTTTACTTATCCCCCTTGAGATCACTTCATCAACTATGAAAGATACCAGCCGCGGCTCCCTATAGTGAGGTTAATGGTTCACAATCCTAGCAGAAGGCAACACATAATAAGCAACACTCATAAACAAGTCATATAATTTAGGAGGCAACAGCTTCTATGGTAAAATTAAAAATGTTTGTCATGGTTGATGAATAGAGGCACAATTTTAAATGTGATGGTCAGAACTCTTCAGGAAGATGATACTCTAGCAAGTACTCTATTACTGAGTACTACACTTTCACCCAGGAACATGACAGTCTAGTAAAGACATAGAGGCTTCTGGGAGAGAGACTTCCAGACACAGAGAAGAGCCAGGACAAACCTAGCGGAGATGGGATGGATGAAGACAGAAGAGGAAGATTCACAGAGGATATACATAGAGAGTGAAAGACATTACAGTTCTTGAAAACTTTGGGTTTAGTAAGAAAATCATGTTAGAAGCAGTGTAATGACAACCGCTAAACTCCAGAGCACAGAGTGTTTACATCACTGGGTAGTAGGGGAAGTGGAGGTGTAACTGTCCCATTGTGAATGCTCCTCCCTGAAGGCCAGGCATTCTGCATTTTAATGTCCAGGGAATGCTGTTGGGTGAACAGGATACTCATCTGGAAGCAGAAAAATAAAGTTTGAAGACAGTTCTGTACAAACAAAAGTCCACTAATGCATTTTAACATCCCTTCAGTAAGACTTCTATAGTTGATTGTTCTTAAGTGGTGTTCCTTTAAAAATTCTGTGTCCTGGTAATAAAATGTGCAGCATGTTTTAACCAGGTAATAACAGCTATGTTTCATATTCTCTTCTGCTTCTAGGATGATTGGAAGCAAATGGTTTAACTACAGCGAATTTACTAGCAAAGCTTTTTGGCTCATTGACTATCCCTGTTCCCACAGGTGCTGTTTATGTTTATGTTCATTCTATTGGCCCTATTAGATATGCATCTTTCATTTACACTATCACAAATCTGCTTCGAAGGGAAGTTGCAGAAGAGTACAGAAATTGATCTCTAGAGACCTAGACTTGCTTCTCACGAGAGGCTCCTGGGATGTCTGAGACCTCTAAGAGAACTGTGGGCGCCTGCAAGACCAAGCTATAATGACGTTTGAGAGATTCATATCAAAGTTGAAGGAGATGAGCTCTAAACGCTCTTCTTTTCTCTTGCTTGTGGCCCTAGGACACTTAATAAACACAGAAATATCCTCACTTGACTCCACAACAGCCCCCGGGTACAAGAGGCCAGTTGCCCCATAGTCACCTGTGCCATTTTTGTGTCCACAGGCTCCTCAGCGCCCCCACATCATTAACTAAAGTAAGCCCTGGTTACCCCTTGTGCTCTTTGGCCTATTTCTTTGCTGGATTCTCTCAAATAGCTCATCTGCCTTTAGTCACAGTCATTTGCCAAAGGGGATGACGTGTTACAATGCAAAGAATCCTAACCTTGGAATTAATTCCTTAAAGACTGAGGTCCCAGTCTGTATTCAGTCCATGAACTTGGTCTGTAGGCCTTAGCTTCCTCACCCATTCAATAATAAAAACAAATATGTGGATGCTAATAAATACTTTCTCTGGAACTCACAGAAGAAAACCAAATTTAATAAAAAGATGTGAAAGACTTTGCCACTATGGAGATTAAATCTAGAGTATCTCAAACTTTAAATTGCTTCAAAATCTCCCAGGGAGTTTGTATAAATAAGAAAGGCAGATAAAAAAAGGTAATAAATAAGAAAAAGAAACAATCTGTTAGGAAGTAATAACTGCAAAGTTGAAACTCAAAGCGCCACAGGCTGAATGTGGGAAATAATGCTTGTGCTGCGGGTGAGCACAGCAAGGCTCACTGAGACGGTGATGTCAGAAAACAGCTCATGGTGTGATCATCATGTGGGTAAAAGGGGGAAGCTGTTCAGAAATGGGCAAGAAGGGTGGCAGAGGTGCTATGGGGGAGAATGAGGACTGTGCGCAAAAACAAAAACAAAAACAAAACAAGACCAGATTCGCTGGAGAAGAAAAGATGCAAGAGACACAGAGAGAAAACAAGGCGTGCCCTCTGGGACCACATTATGGTACAATGAGGACTTTGGCTTTTACTCTGAATGAGATGGAGGCACAGAGTGACTTATGTTTTCAGTGGCTGTCTGAACTGAAGTGCTGAGAGTCTCCTGGGTAGAACCTGAAAGACCACATAGGGCACTGTGGTAATAATCCGAGTGGGCAAAGCAGGGAGAAGGAGAGAGTGGCTGAAATCTAGACCTGTGCTGAACGCCTACAGCCATACTGACCTGTGGATTAATTTTGGAGGAAAGAGAAGATAAAGTCAAACATGACTCAAAGGATAGGAAAACCACCAACTCAAAGATTTGAGAGAAGTGATTACGATTAGTTTGGGTTTTGGAAGAACTAGAAGTTTGGTTTTGGATGAGCTGTTTTCTTTTGGTCAAGTGATCATACAGAAAAATGCACACATCTTAAGTGGACAGCTTAGTGAAATTGTACACAAAGAATACTCACATGTTTTCCACCGATAAAAAATGGAGTGTTTTTGCCAATGTACCTTTTGTGAAAGATCTCCAAGTTACCGCCAGCCCAAATGTAACTAGTATTCTGCAGTCCTCTGCTATAGATTAGTTTTGTCTGTTACTGAATTTCATGCAAATGTGGAATCATGAATTATGAGGTGGAGTCTGTTTTTTAAAAATTCAACATTTTGTGAGATGCTGAGTCATTTAATATAGCAATGGTTCACATATTTTACACTGTTGTATGTTATTCCATTGTTTGAATATACCACAATTTACTCACTCATTTAACTGCTCGTGGATTTTAATTTGGGTCTATTATTGATACTGTTGCTTTGAACACTCGGGTACAACCTCTTTTTAGCATACATGTATGCATTTCTCGAGTATACATCTATTTGTACATGTAGCTGCTGCATTGTTTCATGTGAGAACTAGCTATCATGTTATAAGAAAGGCGGAGAAGTCACATAAAGAAGGTTATGTTGACTAGAATTAAGATCATTGGTTAAAAGCTACAGCTGCATTTCCAAGGGACAGCCAGAGCCAATTTGCATGTCATGTGGATAATGAATTTTAGACTTGGATTTCCAGCATTATTAAATGATGTCTTCTGATGCCATGTGCTGTGCAGACAGATAGTCCCTCCTGAGCCCTGACCAAATTGCAAAGTTTTGAGAAAATAAATATTTTAAGAACTAAGCTTTAAGGTGGTTACTATATAGCAGTAGATAAGTGAAGAAGTGATTCTAGCCTTCCAAGGAGGCATCACTCATTCCAAAATTATAAAGATACAGTTTATTTTTGTTATTTCTAAAAGTTTGATGGCTTTACCTTTCACACTGAAATATACTTTACACCTGGAATTGAGATGAGCTGAGATTAATTTCCCTTCATAGAAAAAGACACTTATTAGCACCAATTAATAAAATGCCATCAACTTCCTGTACTGCAATTTACCTTTGTGCTAAATCACTTAACTGCATATTTAAGAGTCTGTTTCTGGACTTTCTCTTCTACAAGTTGATTTTAAATTTCTTTGTTAGATCAATTGAATAAGTCAATAATGGAATTAAATATACAAGATAAACACGAGAGGCACAAGATGGAGATATAAATTTGGAGGTCCATTTTGTAAAAGTTTTCTTTCAAAATATGAAACTATATAGTCATTGAGGAACTATAACTACAGATTAGAGATGAGACCAATGACTGAACCCTAGGACACTCCGGTATTAAGAAACCAAGGGAAGGGAAAGAACACAAAAAATGAAGTATAAAAAGGCAAAATGCAGAATGTTCTTTGTAAAAGACAAAATAATCAATTTTGTCCACAATTCTGGTAAGTCAAGTGACATCAGGACTGAGAATATACTATTGCCTTCATCAGTGTAGAAGAGATTGTGACTTCTATGAGAGGAATTCATGAGGCACTTCTTGAAAGGAGGAGTGGTAAAAACAAATGCTTGAACAGAAGAGTTTAAGAAAGAATGGGGAAGGGCAGGAGATTTAGCTCAATGGTTCCGGAACCTGCCTAGCAAGAGCAAGGTCCCTGGTTCAATCCCCGGTAACCACATACAACAGTACCAGGCATGGTGGCCACGCCCACCAGCAATCAGTACCACATACCACAGTGCCAGGCGTGGTGGCTCATGCTTGTAATCCCAGCGCTAGGGAGCCAGAGGCAGGAAGATTGCTGAGTTCGAGGCTTGCCTGGGCTACAAAGTGAAGTTAGGGCCACCCTCAACTACAAAGCAAGACTCTATCTAAAAAAATAAAAAAAAATTTTAAAAAAAGGAAGAGTACATATATGGATTTAGGTATATCTTATAAACTAAAATATTTAATGTAGATGAAGAACAGAGTTGCCAACTGAAGGTATTGGGTTTGTGAAGAGATATTTTTGTTAATCATCCTTATTCTTAAAACTAGAGCAAATAATAACAAAGTGAAAGGGAAATTAATGATGCAAGAAAGATAGTTTACCATTATACACCAGCATCAATTACTTTTGAAGTCTAGCATCTCTTCCCTCATGGACAGTGTCCTGGAGGTATTAGCCCACAGGTCAAGAGTTGCTATGAACTGATTGTTTGTGTACCTCAAAATTAATATGTTGAATCCCTAACTTCAGTGTGACTATATTATGACACAAGGCCTTCAACAGGTGGTAAAATTTAGGTCAACCTAAAGTAAGAATCCCCAAAATGGGGTTAATGTCCTTATAAAAATGCAAAGAGACACTGACATTTCCCCTTCTGATGTGTGAGGATACAGTAGGCAGGTAATCAGCCATCTAAATGCCAGAAGGAAGTCAACTATCATGGCCTCCTGATCTTGGATTTCTAGCTTCCAGAACCATGAGAAATAAATATGCGTTGTTTAAGTCATCTAGTTTACAGTATTTTGTTATAGCAGCTTGAGAGAAAACAGGAGGTTTTAGAGAAATAAGGTGGAAAAGCACAGATAAATCCTCAAAGTTACAATTGTCACACAAGAAGGTAAACAAACTTTCTAGGGTCCTGGAAAATGGCAGAAAGAAGAAGGAATAGTTCTGAACTGTAGGAGAGTAAATTTTACCCATATCAGAGATGTTTTTGTACTATATGTTTCTAATACTAATTCCGTACTCCATGATGTATCCAGAAAGGATTAATTCTAAAGTCCTTATAATATTACTGAAGACCCTTCCCTCTTCTTTCTTTATATATCCACTATAGTCCAGTATCAATGACTATACACACCAATAATATAGAAAGATGGATTCCCTATACCCTTTTATGGATCTTCTTTCTCTCAATCTGAACACTCTTTCCAACTTCAAATCTTTTTAGTAGTGAGTACTAGGACTATGTGGAAAGACTGTGAGCACTCAGTTCTGATCCTACCAGTGATTAATTTGAGCAAGTCATTGTACCTCCCTGGATTTCAGTTTCTTTAGGTTAACAACAGACTCTGACTTTAATGACCCTTTCTGTATTCTATTTTCCTCACTTTCAAGATGACCCATCAACAGCTTGTCGAAAGTAGCCAATAAAAAGTTACTACTGAACACATACATGTACAATGCTAAGTGAAAGTTACCATAGGCAAAGTAGTTAAGACATAACCCAGTGAGGATATTTCAATAAAAACAAGAAAACTCACAAACCAGTGGAAATGCTACAATAAGGGTGATCAGGAAACAGTTCTGATGAGAATAAAGCAATGCTTAGAAATTTATTTAGTAGACTGAGTTGGGTTCCTCCTTAAAATTGAAGAGATAATGGAAAAATCGAGTGATGGAGGGGATATTAATTATTTCTGAATCAGGTTTTAATTAGCTGACTACTTTTACATCTTTGCCTCATTTATCTATGACTGTAGCTCTTTATGAACAACATTGTTCTCTGTTGATACTGAAAACTTTCCAAAAAGAACATTCCCTGGGTTCTAAGTCTTTCAGAAAGGACATAAACTTTTAAAGATAATGAATCTATTGCTTTCCTCAGTACTCCACTGGGTTTAGAAGTCAAACATGAGAAACAAACAACTACAAAGTCTAGGATCTGATCAAAATGTGTCTGTCTTAACCAACTTAAGCTACGTTCTTTAAAAATATACTAATTAGACTTCTGTCGTTCTGTAGCTCTGCTTGGAGGACAAAAGGAAGGGTTCAGTTCTGTCATTTCAGAAAAGCAAATCACCCTGCAAATTCAAACATGTGGTGCAAGTCGAACAAACAAGTAAGAAAGCCCACTCTGGGAAGCTATAAGCAATCATCAGTGCATGCTCTGCGGGAGACCTTAACTTGAACTTCAGGGGACACTGCTCTTTGCTATAATTAGAAAAATTGATTTTTGTTATAATGTATCATAACTTCAGTTTCCTCAGTCATGTTCTCAGTTATTTATGTGAAACCCTAGATAATTTTATCATTAAACATTTCAGCGTGTATCTCCAAAATATTGATCCTCTTTTAAAAAATATAAGTCCAGGGCTAGAGATTTAGCCCAGTGGTTCCGGTGCCTGCCTAGCAGGCAGAAAATCCCTGGTTCAGTCCTGGGTAACAACAGACAACAATACCCGGTGTGGTGACTCACACTCACCAGCAATCAGTACAGCATACCACAGTGCCGGGCGTGGTGGCTCACACCTGCAATCCCAGCACTCAGGAAGTAGAGGGATGAGGATTACTTAATTTGAGGCTTATCTGAGCTACACAGTGACCTCAAGGCCAGCCTGAACTACCGAGCAAGACCCTGTCTCCAAAAAATCCAATACTACTTCTACAACTTAAGAATTTTATGATGTATTCAGTCGGTGTTCAGATACCCCTGATTGTCTAATTACTTTTAAAAATATATAACTTTTTCTCTACTTTGTATTTTTCCCTCTAATATTACATCATGGAAATCATTCCATGGTAATGTAGATCTATTTAAGAGATTTTTAATATAAATAAAGCATTGAGCTTCCCCATGTAGAAAGAAAGCTGGTTTCACAAGTCATGGATTTACTTGTCTTATAGATAGACCGCTCAGAAGAATCTAAGAGGCTCAAATACCTCCCATTCTAAGGAGGAGGAAGAAGTAGCATTCAGTATCTACCGAAAGCCGAAAGCCAGATGGCAAGGAAAAAGAAAGAACTGCCATTCCATGGCTGCCATTTTGTATTTGTGATTCTCTCCCAGTGATTTTATTTCTATTTTGTTGTGGCAAAACCCCTCCAGATGTTGTGGATCAGAAGTAGCTGACAGTTACTTACACAACTCTGGCACTGATTAGGACTTGGAAAAAAATTATTTTCTCTAGTTCTCAGTTGTATCATCTTTAAATAGAAATTGGACTAATCTCAAATGTTCCTTCCAATTGTAACATGGCTCAGATATCTTGACGTTTTATGTAGAAATAAAACTGAAGTATAAGAATTACTTGCAAATAGTTCAAATAAAATATCAGGATGTCACTCTGCAGGAAGAGCTGAACCATCTTTGAAAGCAAGAGATTTAAATTTCACATGAAGCAAGTTGCTAATGATAAATAAGTTATATGGAAATCACTGTGGAGATTCCTCCATAAACTAGGATTACAGGTCCCATTGGCCCCTGCTGTTTCCCTGCCAGATATATTCCCAGAAGAATTGCCATCATCATATCACTGTAACATGTCTGCACCCATGTTTATAGTAGCACAGTTCAGAATAGCTAAATCTTGGAAATAGCACAAAAGCCCATCAACTGATGAGTGACTGAGTTGTATTCCATTCTACAATGAAATCGGAAGAAAATCTTCAAAGGGGGAAGGAAATAAGGGAGAGGGTAGGGTAAAGCAAATAAGGGAAAGAAATATTTGAAGATAAAAAGGAAAAAATGGAAGCAAAGCTTATGCATATAGGAGGGTGGGAAGTTGAAAGGAGAGCAGGAAATAGAAAAAAATAAGAATCAAATTATCACTTATAAACGTTATCATAATGTATACTTAAAAATGTACCAATAAACTCAATTTTTAAAAATCTTCCAAAGTACTAGAATGGCTGAATCATTTTACATTTGTATATAATTACTCCAATGTGTTAGAGTTTACCTTTTGTTGAGTCTTTAGTTTGCTTTCAGTTTGTGCTTCTTTCTATTATAACCAAGGATTCTTTAGATGAGTTTTAGGAATGAAATTGTTCTGTCTTATGTCAAATGCATTTTTCTAGCCTGATTTGTATTAAGAAACTATCCTGGACCAGGGCCAACAATCCATTGCAACTGGCACTGTGTGGCAGTGTGCCCTCCCCACCATGGACTACACTCAGTACAGCTTTAAAATAAGCAAACAAAAGATAAATAAAATGTAAAAGGCAACCAGCACATTTCATTTAGAATTTTACTTGAAAAAGGAGCCCCACTTGGTGGCACCCCTTCATTTCCTCAATGAAGAGTTTTGGGAATCAAAATGTATCTCTGTCAACCAAGCTATTGATTATTAAATTTTAGCCCTACATTTAGAAGTACTGAATCATACACTTTCTGACTCTGTCTTCTCTCTGCCTAGACTAAAATAATGAACTCACAATTCTAAATGTGACTGATCAAGATTAGAAAATTCTTGGGTCATGTTCGGTTTCACTTTTACAAAATGTTCCCTATTATACTGCTTATGACCTGAGCCTAGTGTGCATGCCTATAATCTTAGCACTTAGGAGGTTGATGCAGGAGGATTGCTGTGAGTTCAAGGCCAGCCTGGGCTACATAGTGAGTCTACAACCAGCCTGAACGGCATAACAAGACCTTATCTCAAAAAAAAAGAAAAGAAGAAAGAAAGGAAGAAAGAAAGAAAGAAAGAAAGAAAGAAAGAAAGAAAGAAAGAAAGAAAGAAAGAAAGAAAGAAAGAAAGAAAGAAAGAAAGAAAGAAGAAAGAAAGAAAGAAAGAAAGAAAGAAAGAAAGAAAGAAAGAAAGAAAGAAAGAAAGAAAGAAAGAAAGAAAGAAAGAAAGAGAGAGAGAGAGAGAGAGAGACAGAGAGAGAGAGAGGGAGGAAGGGAGGGAGGGAGGGAAGAAAGAGTATACTGCTTATGAAAAATACCATAACATTTTTCCTTTACACTTGGTGCCTTCTCTATTCTTAGAGACTACACTTAATGTCATGAGATAGTCCATCATCACACAGGTACAGAGCTCCTCTTTGTTTTTTCTATAGAATGCTGGCCAAATATCTACACATGGCTTTCTTTCATGTTAATGCCTGGAAAATGAAGAACCACATAATGTCCATACAGTTTCCAGCCATAAATAAAACAACCTCACTTCTGAAAGCCCAGAAGGACAAACTTCAGTCTGTGGACAAACAGCTGCAAGGAGCCACAGCATGCAAGTCCTGCCTGTGAATAGACTGGAGTCACAGTGTTGGTCTTATGCTCTTCCTTAGTTTTTAATGAGCTTCCTCCAGACAAGTGAGTTATATTCTCTTTTGGACCCTTTTTATCTATATGGTCTTCTGCAAAATTTCCTTAATTCTTAATTTTAGAAACCACATGTTCATCTTATCAAGTACAAATTGCTGAAGCATTCCAAAAACACAAAAGAATCCTCAACTCCCTGTGTACGTGCATTTTTTTTAACCTATAAATCTAAAGATACCAGAATTGTTACTATCATCATGCAACAGGCCTGCAAAGAAGTATAGCTCTTACTAAAAATGTTAAAAGAAAAAAAGAAGTTTGTGGCTCTAATACAAAATTTTAAAATGTGATTACACACTTATTTCAAAATAATCAAAAGAAAAAAGAAAGAAAACCAAGGCCCTCTTTCAGACGACCAAAAATATTGAATGCATTATATTTTTGGCATTTAATTACATTCAATTAAGAGTTTTTGTTTCTAGGTGGCAAAGGCAAGTTCAGGTGCTGTCAGGGCCAAACTGGTAACATAAATGAATGGAACATACTGGCTTTTATTCTTTCAAAATTGCCACGTGCTTTATATTTAGACACAGAAATTTTCATTTTTCACAAGGATTTATGTTTTCTCCTGTTTTCATGAAACATACAACACCATAGGTCTATCTGTTCTGTCATTTTATAAAATTTAGTTATCTATGAGAGAAAAATGTCTCTCAACAAAAACAAAGATACAAATTTCATAGTAAATAGTAACCGCCTCCTGCTGTTCTGAGCGTCAGAGAGAACAAAAAAGGCCCCAGAGTGACTGACTGGGCGACTGCAGACGCAACAGGACAGACAGAGACCCCGCCCTCACTGACTCTCACCTTACTGCAATGCAAGCTTGTTGCTGCAAAATTTTTGAAAAACCAAAGTAAATATTTTTAGGTGGAAACTCTTTCACTTTCTTGGGCTTGCTTTATTTTCAGTATCATGCAAGCCAAATAAAATGTGCTATATGTCTTTGTGAGTCTGTTTTAGAGGAAGAATCTTGAGGTTTCTTGAATGAGAAGAATGGGAAGGAATCTGATTGAGGCAGGGATCACAGAATCAAGAGTGGGCTAGAGGAGAAAAAGTATAAGAAAATCAACCAGCGGATGTGTTGTGGCAGTTATCACAAATGAATCACAACCTAGTACACTGGATGCATAAACAGTTTGAAAGTATTTAAAGATTCCCAAACACATCAGGTTCATATGCCAACTCTTTCACTGATATTGTTTTTCAATATTAATAGTTAATAAGAAACACCAAGATGTACTAAGACTTATATTCCAGATATTGGCTTGGGGCTTTATATGGATAATTTCACATAGCTTGAGCCTGACCCAAGATTCAAACCTAAGATCTGTAAGCTTCATACACATGAAGCTACTCGCCAGAGGAGAATAGCAGATTGGGGTGACATGTAGCTTTTCAGGAGCCCCAGTGGATATCCAGGGGCCTCAACTGCCCTTGAAGGCATCCTCTTTCCTATATTAAAAGACCATTAGATAAGTTCATTTTAGAAGAGGAAACTTTCTAAGATGTTACAGTTTTGCAAGCTACATTTGGGCAGTTTAGTCAATAAAATAACAAATGAGCAAAACATAATCTTGCCTTAAAGAATGGATTCTTCCACTCTAAACCACTCCATCTCAACCAAGGGCAAGTCAGGGATAAAGCAAGAAGGAAGAGCCCTAATGTTTGCCGGAGGAGAAAGATCAGTCAGCCATTCTGAAGACCGCCTGGCTGAGGACAGGCTGTCCATTCCGGGGTACAGCTGAGGATGAGAGGTTCTTCTGGGGGACTTGAGGCTGAGACTGCCTCAGTGTCGACCAACTCTGTCTCCTCTCTCTCTGGATACAAAGATAACTACTACCAGCATCCCTTGCTCTGTCTAGTTATACAGTTATGGTTAGGACGATATTTCTTGACCCTTAAATTTCCTAGGAGGTTCCCAGCTCACACTTTGACCATTTCTGAGCAGAGTAAGAACTGAAAAATACCACTATGACAAAGCCTCATGACCGATTTAGATATCTGGATTTCTGAGTTGGCGCTGGGAGGGGAGCCATTGCTCAGAAGGGGACCATTCGCAAGAGATGGTGACTCAGTCCACACCATGATGTAAATAAGCACCGGAGCCCCCACCAAGGTTTGTTCAGCCGCCAAGATCTGTCAGCTACGTGTGAAAGTAGTTAGCAGGCACATCACACAGGGCTCTCAGGAAAACTAGAGTGGCGTCCTCTACGTCTCACCAAATATCTAATTTGCAAAAATAACTTTTCTCTAGAAATGATTAAAGAGCATATTTTTAAGTGAGTTGCTAGTAATGGCCTGGGGAAACCTGCTGAAAATTCCCTGGTCTAGGTAAAGAGTCTGTTTCCTCCTGAAATTCCAGACAAGTCTTCCTGATTACTTCCAAGAACACAGAGTTTCCAAGCATAAACAGTAAGTAGCCAGTAGTCTGGTGATATCTATGGTTATGCTGGGTACTCAACATTTCATTCATTTTTCTGGATGAAAGTTTTAACCATTGTCCAAACTTGGATGGCTGTAAATCCCTGGATAACCAGAGCAATGGAGTTAATAAAGTTCTTGTAAAAAGTAAAATTTATACATTTATAATTTTTCTTCTGGTACTACACAAACCAAAATAGAGGTTTTTAAAAAGTTGTAAGAGGGTCTAAATTAGTTTGATCAAGATGCACTGCTTTAAAGTGTTTATATAATCAGCATTACTTTTTGTGTTGATTTTTGCAAAGAAAAAGCAAATAATTACAACGAGTATGACATGCCCGATCTTTGGTCAGCTAATTTATTTTTAAACCAATTTACAATTACATGAGAATTTCTTGGAAATGGGAGTAAGAGTAGAACCAACTTGTATCCATTTGTCCCTTGCAAGATTTTACTTGACTCCTCTTTGTAGATCTTACCAGAAGCATATTTGTAATATAGGTGCTCAGTTGTGTAAATAAAAAAGTGTGACTCCAGACTAAAGTCAGGCATAGTCTACAGGATGTGGTTGGGCCAGGTCATCCCTGCAAGTTGGATTTAGGGAATACACTAAGACAACCCCTTCCTTGCCACAATTGAATGGGCTGAACATTTCATTTGATCTTGTTACTTGATGCAGTTAGGATGTGTCAAAAACAAAAGTTCTCTGAAGAACAGGGAAGATGAAACTACATGATATTTTCAACTTTGAATTCCTGGATGATTCGCTGGTGATAAAAATTAGGAACATTTCCAAGGGAAGTCAAGAAATAAATTGGTTTTCTACTTTACCTCTTTGAAAAGTTTATATTCAATTTATGCCTTTTGATGAAGTCTATAATAGTTTTCTCAGAAAAAGAAAATCTTTTATACTTGAGCCATGGAATTTAAACCTTTCTTAGTGACACTCTACTCAGAAGAAACAAGACACACAGCTCACTTAACAAAGTCTTTTCTTTTTAAACGGTCAGTGATAATACTACTAGATCATTTGTGGGAGATTATGTGTAAAAGTGAACAATAGGGCATGGATAATTCAATGAGTAACTCTCTACCCACACACACAGATTGTTGGAAAATGTCAAAAATATTTCTGGTTAAAACGTAACACTATATATCACTTGGTTCACTATCTATCAAATAACAAAATAATTATATCTAATCTAAGAGCAATTTCTAATTGAAAACCAATAATAGTAGCAAATAAAAATTAACACCTAAATTCCACCTTAGTGGTAACCTAACAATCAACCTCTGTCCAAAACCTGCAGAATTTTCACCATCCATGGGTTTTGGTGACTGAAATCTTTGTTCTGTCATCAAGCTTTTGGAGGGCAACTGAATTTCTTTGGAAAATAGCAAATCCAGGTCCATAATAAACTCTAGCAGGCATCAGTTGGAGGCTATGAATACTAAAAGCAACTGATCACTAATAACTCACATCAGTTACTACTAAATAAACATAACCCACAAAATGGAATTGTATGCATCGTTTGCACCATAAAGATTTGACCCCCTTCTCAGATCATGACAAATGTAGCCAAGGTGACAGCTGCCTGTACCAACCCTTCTGAATCAACCCTACTTACAACACAACCTTGACCACCATCAACCAGGGTCAATTCTTTCGAAAACCTGGGAGAAAGGAAAGCTCACACTCGTTTATACTGAAGAGTTAGATGAGAAGTTACAGCTAGAACATTATACTTTTAGCTCAGGCAGATCACATTGTCTAGTCATCCACACAGTGAAACAGAAAATCCCAAATGTTTTTTCCACTGATGTAATTCTCTAGGGATAGTGAGAATATGCAACTCACTTAAAGATGGGTTTGGGAGCTCTACCGGAAAAGGCAGTACTAGCCCTCCCACTTCTTGGCTATACTAGCCTAGAAGAAGTAATGAACACTTGAAGATTTTTGTTTCTTCATCTGTAAAATTGATAATTGTTTCTATCTGTTGGTTCTTTTGAGGACTGAGTGATGTAATCAAGGCCTGGAAAACTAGGGCACACACATCCGATCCAGCCCACCTGTTTCTGTAAATAACCTTCCTCTGAACAGTCACACTATTCCTTATGTCTTGTCTATGTGCACGTTCACACCTAACACCAGAGTAGTTGTGATAGGAACTGCAAGGCCGAAAAGCTTGAAATATTTATTCTCATAGACTGCACAGCTTCAAAGCCTAAACTATTTATTCTGTGATAAAGACTACATGGCTGTAAAGCCAGAAGTACTTTATGGCTGTTTATAAAGATTTCCATATACATAGTCACATAGATATTCCTTCAAAATCTTAGTATGGCTATAAGAATAACCTATATGATTAAGCCTGTATGGAAACATGAAGCTGAAAGACCTACTGACAGATGGCTTTTTCCTCGTCATGTGCCCTTCTATCCTCACACATTTCTCTAGAAAGCCCCCCAAGAAGCAATTAATAGCAATAAAAAAGGGGGGTAACTACATTTGCTAATATCTAACTTTAGTAAGTGGAGATATATAGAGAGATCCTCAAGTCACTCTGGCTTCTTGAAATCTTTCCCTTATGTCATATTTTAGATTCAGTGTATTCCCATAAAGACTACTTTGCAGAAAAGAGATGGGCAGATACAGCATACGGTTGATAACTCTTGAGATTGACTCTGAAAAAACTCCTGACCTCTCAGGCAGGATCTTCATCTGTGGTCAGGTAGCTGCTGGTACAGAACCAGTAAGCAAAGAACTGCACCGCAGGTGACACAGAAGCAGGCTGGGCCCCCTCCCATAAATCAGACCACCCCCACCCCAGTACTAGGAGGAGCTGGGAAATAGAACTGAAAAGCTGTTCTTCAGGGGCAGTGGTGAATGATATTAATCCATCCTGCCAGAACGTACCTGCTGTACTTGGCAACTCTGAGGAAAAGGTGATGCTGCCTGATGATGTCAAGTCATCCCCAAAAACGATATGTTTCTGTGATGTGTGGAACACTCACTTAGCTAGAGAAGACTAAACTGCTTCCTCTTTAGCAAGAATCACCTCTTGTTCATTATATTCATCCCAAAACCAGGTTCCTCTTAGGGTATAGAATGATATATTTATTCCAAGTCACAATGTAAAATAAGGAGATCTTTGCAGCTTAGGGATTTTTACTTGAGCATATCAATGCACAAATAAATGTAAAACCCTTTCTGAGGGCTCAAGGACACGGAGAGTATGGTAGGCGGACTTCGAGATGGTGCCAGAGTCTCAGTCCCTGGTGTGCACACGTTTCTCTATTATTCAGTGGAATAGGAATCTAGGTGCTGCCACGAAAGAACTGTGCTGTCTAATTAAGACCCCAAATCACCTAACCTTCACGTGGTGATTGGGTGAGTGACCATGACCTAGTCATATGAACCTTTTAAAACTATAGTTTTGTATTGCAGGTCACAAGGGAAGAAAGTGATAATAAAAAGTAAAAAAAGAGCTGATGTGTTACTGCTGACTGAAGTTAGAAGGGAATTAGATAGCAGGGAATGGAGCCAGCCTTCCGGAGCTGACTGCTTATTGACTTAAGGAAAGAAGAAACTTGGTCTTACAACTTGAAGGAACTGCGCTGAGAAACAGATTTCTCTTCAAGCTTTCAGAGGAGATTAGTCTGTCTGACATTTTCCTTGACTTAAGCCTGTGCTACACTGAGCAGGGAACTAGACATGCTGTGCCAGATTTCTGACTTTTACAACTGTACCTAGCAAGTGGGTATCGTTCCAAAGTTGCTTAGTTTGTGGTAACTTGCTCTAGAACAATGAAACGTTCCCTTTAACCTTACTCTCCTGCTCACTGCCCTTTACCAGCAGGAAAACTGCTCTGTTATGCTTGGCATGGAATCTTCGAATTTGGGTATGTCTTTGGAGAAACACGTAAAGTATACGTTCTTGTTTTATTTTAATCTACATCAGCGGTATTGTACCATAAACACTTTGCTATTTGTTGATTGTTTTTTAAGTTTGCGCATATCTTATTAATATCTATCCATTTTCTGTGTCTCATGATTTCCTTCTGAGTACTCTATTGCATGCACTCATTACCTTGTACATTTTTCTAGATTGGCCCTTATTTTTCTGTACCCAAATCAGCCCCATGACAAGCATCCTTGAGAGTTATTTCCTTATACATTGTCTGAAAATTCCTCCAGAATATAGTAGGGGTGATCAAAGCATAGGTGAATGTTAAAACTTGAAAATGATTACAGTAAAAGATACATTGTACATAAACATGTAAACACTCACTGTACTTTTCAACCACACCGTATATACCCAGGAATAAGATGATTAGGTTACAGATTATATGAATACTTAATTTAGTTATATAACTTAGGTTTCTCCCTAAATAGACACATTAGGACTCGTTGCTGGCAGCACAAAGGCTATTGTTTTCCACATTTGGTGAGATTTGACATTAGTAATTTCTTAACCGTTGTGCATCTTCCAGGTAAGTGTCCTCTAGTAGCTTTAATTTGTATTCTTATTATTGTGTGAGTATTCAAATAAGTCATAATAATTTATTCATAATAAATGTTAACCATTTGGCTTAACCACTGAGGCCCAATGAGATAAATTCCTTTTTGTCAATTGCTGGCTCATGTATGTGTCATTTCTTTTAACTAGATCTCTCATTCTTTTCTCATTGATGTCTAAAGTCTTGTATTCTTAAAACACCAGAATGTTCTGTTCTCTGCTAAATTCTATAATGTTTTGTCCTGTTTTTGTACTCTTGAGATTTACTGAGAAATATTACATTACTATTAAGCCACTAAAGCATTAATCTTCATTTTTCTCTGTTGGCTTCTTACTTTGACTCCACATGTCAGACCTTAAATTTTCCTGGGACTCACATTTCTATGCGTTCTCTAGTTTTATTTTTCTCCATACTTTGAAACTTTTTCTTAACACTATATGCTCAACAGTCACACAGTGGCAAGATGAGAAGCGTGACATAGATTGGGCTGGGAAGCCAAAGTGATCCCTCCGTTCTCTGAGATGAGAGTCAAGACCCACTGGTTAAAAAGAGATAAGAGAAGGGTCTGTCTTACTGCATATGACCCTGAGCATTTTCTTTGGCTCTTATGTTACACTTACTAATCCCTGATTTATCTCCTATCAAAGATTAGCTTGCTTTTCCTCTTGGGATTGAGAGAGCAATGGCCATGCTGATGAACACCATATAAGTCCTGGCATGAACCAGTGTTCTGGATATGTTCTGTTCCAACAGATACCCACTTCCCCTGAAGATGTTTTTCAACACAAAATTGTTAAAACCCATTGAGATAAATAGCACAGTTCACCAGGCCGGCATTACAGTGAAAGGAAAAGAACAATTAAAAGGATTAAATTCATGAGCTAAGCCTCCCCACACCCACACAGGCATTCCTGAGTATAACAAAAGTAACATGTCTAGGAACTGCTGCAGGGCTTGGTGTCAGAAATGTGCCATACTGACTTACCTGAAGAGCAAATCTTGGACTAGACATGAGATTTCATTACACAGTGTACTTTAAAATCACTAATTTTTTGTAAAGTTTTGAAAGAAGGTTTTGTTTTTCTTTTCACCCAGTCAGGACCTGCCCTCCTCACTTTTCCAAAGCAACGCAAAACTCTGCCAATTATGACAGTTCCTTCAACTTCTGATTAAGCCTAAAATTTCAGAAATTATTTCCCAGGAACTACACAGAAGGAAGATCTGGTCACTGGGCTTTGGGCTTCTCCTGACTTTTAACTCCCATGAGTCTTAATAACTAATTTCTCTAGAGGCATGTTGTTCCATGAGCCTCTCTGTTCCATTGGACTCATTCCCTGGAAATAATTTCCCTTTAGAGCCATGAGCAAATCCTACTGAACTAAACAGCCAGGGTCAGCAAGTTCAAAACCCCCATTAAGAACAATTTCTTCCAGTCCTATTCCAGTATCAAATGGCCTTCTGGATTTCTCAAAGAATTCATCTTCTCTTGTATTGCACCAGTGATGGGAAACTTGGGTCCTTTTGGAAAAAGTAAATAACCACACATCATTTTAGCGACATTTAGAGAGCACCCTCCATTTCCTTCTCTATCAACCTGTGCCTTTTATTCCATAAATTGTTAGAATGCAGAACCCTGATGACAGATGGAAAGTGGGAAACACAATGCAGACTAGAAGAGAGGTCAAGGTTACTGGGTATAAGGCAAACCCAAGATGGAGATGAGGCTAACATTTCTGGCCACCCTGTAGGAATGGCTCTGTGAGCAATTATATTAAAAAGATGGATCAAACACTATGGAGATCAGTGTGGAGATTCCTCAAAAGACTAGGATTAGAAGTCCCTTTTGACACTGCTATTCCCTTGCTAGGGATATACATGAAAGAATTAAAAGATTCATATCACAGTGACATATGTGCATCCATGTTTATAGCAGCTCAGTTTGTGATAGATAAATCTTGGAAACAACCCAAATGCCCAACAACTGGAGACTGGATAAAGATGTGGGGTTTTTTTTAATAAAATGGAGTATTACTCTGCCATAAGGAATAGGTTGAGTTATTCATACTCAAATGGATGTACCTTGAGGACATACTCATAAGTGAAATAAATAGGTCATGTGCAGTATCTTGAAACAGAAGATGACATTTGTGAATCTAATTTTGTAGCTCTTACTTCATTTAGTAGGAATCTTCTCATTAATATAAGACTAATTATATATGCTGCATAATCTGACGTTTGTTATACAGTAAAGTTTATTACACTGGAAGGTCATGTGCCGTCAATGAGAACAAGTGAAAAGACCTCCAGATGGGTGTACACGTGTCCGAGAAGATCCAGTGTGTTTTCTAAAGTCACTTTGGTTATCCTGTATGGAGGATTCACATGGAAGGACAAGACCCATTAGAGGTGGTGGCCTGAACCAAAGGGGGTTGTGAACAGCAATGAGGGGAAGGGAGAGTTGGGGTGTCAACAAGACCATGGATGGACTGATGTGTATGAAGGCAGGGGAGACAAGGCCACACTTCCCTTGCACTAGACTACCTTTGTTTAAGTTGCTGCTTTTAATTATCTATCCCAAGTATATATTGGAAGAAAGGAATCCTAAGAACTCTGCTCACCACACCCATACAAATAAATTCCTTTTGACAACTGACTACTTGAGTCCACCAAGAAATTCTTGAAAAATGTCCATTTCTTGTAGAAATCTGACCCCATATGGCAGGAATGTCTTTGTTTCTCCCTGAATGGGAGGGATTCCTGAGGTAAGGAGACCTACCATTTACCTTCTGAGCTTCTGCGGTAGTTTTGCTGGTTGGTATTTCTTAAACCTTATGATTATTATATGGAAGAAAGTTTAAAAGAACTCATAGAACATAATAATAATAATAATAAGACAAGGAGACAAGTCAACAACTGTGAATAGCTGAATCCAGTCACTGAATAACTCAACCAACATTTCTTACAGTCAGAACATTGGTGAGAATTATTTAAAGAAATCTTACTTAGAATGTGTTACCAAAGAAACATAATTCCTATTAAACAGGCCTTTCTGAAAACTCACTTTTAAGAAATCTAAAAATTACAGAGTACAGGATTGAAAAATAGAGTACAGTATAAGAAACATAAGGAACAATTAAAATCTAACAAATTAAATCTGTTCTATGATTCAAGTTAACATCTCTCACATCTTGTAAGAACACACATCTCTAGGAAAAGGCTTACGAAGAAACTCCTCCCAGTGTCTCATTTGTACCCAGACAGATAGATGCCAGGCTTCCACAAAGAGCACTGTCTTTACAAATTTAGGAAATATGGCAATGGAGTCATTGTTTCAAGAACTGAAAAGACTAAAACATTTAATCCCAAGAACTATGGTTGAGCCAACCAGACTCAATGAAATAAAGCAAAATTAGATAAGAAAATATGTTGCTCAGCACCAATATCCT
The DNA here is from genome assembly GCA_004025085.1 of Thryonomys swinderianus. Taxonomy (NCBI): domain Eukaryota; kingdom Metazoa; phylum Chordata; class Mammalia; order Rodentia; family Thryonomyidae; genus Thryonomys; species Thryonomys swinderianus. The sequence continues at coordinate 26,722 of PVIC010011300.1, forward strand.
CACAACAAAACACAAAAGATAGTTTCTAATCATAAACAGCCCCATCACACAGCTAACCCAATCATCTCAAACCACATCACCACGAGCCCACCTATCCCCTCAGGATACCACTAGGAAATGATAACACAACTAACAGCCACTTTCCCTTCTGCCAGGTGAGAAACACTGGGTTCTGAAGTCCCGACCTTGGCCTTCACCTGGGGCCACTTCACCTCTGCGTCCAGTTTCCATCCATGACAGCTCTGTCATCTGTAAAATGAAGCTCCTGAAAGAGCTTGTCTCAAACCTGACCCTCTGTAAATATAAAGAGGGGGAAGAGTGTTGAGATTAAGACCACAAAGATGGGGACAGACTTCTTCACTCTCCCCTCCCTTTTAGGAATCACTTAGCATGTGCTTCCTTCATTTTCTTGTCAATAAGCAGGAGGTAAAGATAGTTTGCATAAGGATTGAGTCAGAAGACAGAATGGCAACACAGGAGATGTCAGCCGCCATCAGCAGAGTCTTTTATCCCGAACTTCAAGGACACTTTATGGGCTGCTCAATATGGATGGTGTAGGCTAAGCACACAGCGTGGCTGTGTTATGAGCAGTCATTTAACAGTCACGCTGACCGGCATGTGCTCTTTCTGTGTCTATACATGACTGAGTCACACTGAAGCAAGGCCCTTTTCATCTTCACAAGGTCCCACGTCGATCTCCTTTCCTGAAGGAGCTGAGTGAGCCACAAAGTTGCAAACTAGCTCCTCATATGAAAAGTCTGAGTCTGCCTTTTAGCCCCCAGTGGCTGCCTGAAGAGCCAGCAGGTGCTGCATGAAAAGGAACAGCTCCCCACACCAGTGTCAGAGGAGGTCTCAGTGCTCCACGAGGCTACGACAGCCTGGATGGAATGACAGTAGTGCAGAAAGGGCAGCATGACTGACACAAAAAAACCCTGTAAGGCAAAAATTAATTTATGAGAAGAAACAGATTTCCCATTAACCTGTGAGCTGATCTCGCTAGGACATTTCATTCCCGTGTTGCTAAGATCCTGCTCGAGTCAGTGGTCCTCACTTCGCTGTCCCCGCACTGCCCTTTCGCGCTTCCAGAAGGTACATGTTCGGTAAAGAGAGGCAGACTCCAGAAGACAATATCTTCGCCAGGTAAGAGCTTTGACTGTCCTGGGCCCCTCATTGATGCATTAATATCTCGTCTTATCTTTTTTAGTCTTGTGGCTATACCCGTGGTCAGGTGACTGGAGGTCTAACCAGCCTCCAGTACTTTCCAGTTCAGATGTTGGGGCCCCTCTGGCTCTAACTCGGCTTGCTTCCCACCAAAGGGGAGCATCTTGTCTCCTAGGTTTGACTCTCCGACTACTTCAGAACTCTTTCTGCAAATACTGTGTCATTCCCAGCTTCCCCATGCCCTCCCATGCCCTCCCATTCCTGCCCATTTCCTAGTCCATTCCCAGCCTAAGCAGCTGTATGAGGTTCTTTACTAAAACAGCGAAACAATATACTTAGTCCTGCTTCCCTACCTTGGTCCAGACTAGATTACTACAGTATTCTGCTTCATAACTTCATCAAATGTAAAGCGGTTTTCCTGGGGTGAGAGCAAGGGACTAGCTGTGGAGAAAAAGACACCTATTTGGTTTATATTTTAAATTCTTCAAAATTCTCCTGTGTGCAGAAGTTGACTGGATTGTGGGGCCACTGTAGTCACAAGTGGATTTACCCACTGATGAGTTCAGTAGCTGAATATGACACTAGGAGGTGGAGTCTGCTCAGAGATGGTCACTGGGTGCTTGACCTGGAAGGGCTTTTTCTTTCTTTCTTTTTTTTTTTTTTTTTGAGACAGGGTCTCACTTTGTAGTTCAGGCTGGCCCTGAGCTCACTATGGAGCCAGGCAAGCCTCGAACTCAGCAATCCTCCTGTCTCTGCCTCCCGAGTGCTGGGATGACAGGCGTGAGCCACCACGGCCGGCTGGAAGGGCTTTTTGTTGTCCCTGCTCCTCCCTTCTCTCTCCACTCTGGGCCACCCTGGTTTGAGTATCTTTGAGCTACGTCCCTCAGCCATCCTGTTTCTGCACTGGTACCACTGAATGGAAACCATGAGCCAAAATAAACCTCTCCTCTCTCTTAAATTAAGTGCCAGGTATTTTGTCCAGTGACAGGAAAGTGACTAAGATGATACCACAATAAGAAGATGCCTGGGGCCAGTGAAGAATTCAAAGATACTCTTCTCAATGAATTTTTGATGAAAAGATAAATATAAAATTGGATTGTATTAGAAGTTTCTGTTAGATTTTAAGTAGTGCTGTCTCAAAAAATACCTATGTAAGAAAACAAGATTATGAATATGTGAATTTGCTTCACAGTATCAGCCATTTTAGTATCCACATGTGTCCTTCAACATCATTTCGTAAACTTCAAATGTACACAAAAGACACTTTTAAAGAAAGGGTCAAGCAGGGCACTTTGGGAGAAGGGAACGTCTATGGGAAGACTTGGTTTTCTTCTTAACTGACTTTCACCCAGAGCCAAAGGAAACAACAGGTTCTAGATCTCACTCCTAGTTGACCTGTTACCTCTGTACAATGTAATATTCCATATCTGACACTTCCTCACTTTCCCCTTAGATCACCTCCCCCTGTCTGACTGCGATTTCCTCACATTCTGAATACTAAATTGTACTAATATCATCCATGTGAGGGCAAATGTGACACTTCAGTCTTATATCTTTAGCCACCTTTCAGGAATACATTCCCCACTCAAAACAAAAACAATATTAAGACAGCTAGGTAGAGAGCCCTAAAAGTGACTGGAAATGTTCATCTGTAACTTACAAGAGAAAAAAAAAAGATGTGGTGATACTACACAAAGTAGTGAAATACATTCTTTTATGCCTCTCCAATCACCCTTCCATCTCTGTTGCTATTTCCTGCTATTCTTTTCTAACTTTTACATAAAATTAAATGGTGATTTACTTAGGGGTTTATTTCAAATAATACAGGTGATCAATGGTAAAACAGAATTTTCTCTGAGGAAAGTTCTGCTGTAAATAAACTTACAAAGTTGCAACTATCCACAAGAGGAGGGTTAACAAATCTATTTCACTTTTAGAGCAGGATAAATTTAAAACTGGAGTTCTCCACACTGCAACTTTTAAACAATCCTTTTCATGCTGAAATGAGCACAAAGGTTACTTAGTTTCTGCAGTGCTGCATAAAGAATGATTGAGAAAATGCCAGGAGCAGCTGGAAAAACACAGGGAAATGGGAGGAAGGCACAGTGCCAGGGCTGAGGCTGTGTCTCCTGCTAAGCCCACCAATAGCTGGTGCAGACGCCCTGCCTGCAGGTGACCCACGTAAGAACAGGAGGCCCTAGGACATCAGGACGACGGACCTCATGCCAAAAGCCAGAGTAACAGCAGGGTGTGAAGGGGAAGCTAGGCCAGGACAGCAGCAAAATGCAGAGCCAGGTTTAGTGAGCAAAACCGGGAATCCGCACAGGGTCCCAGAATATAAGAATCGGAAAGCACTTGGGGAATAACACAAGTTGAACACACTCGGCAGAGTGAGCAAGTCAGAGTCTGAACGAGGTGAGAAAGGCATCTGTACTGATGGGAAGCCACACTACATGGTGCTCCAGATCCTGGGCAAAGTGAGGTGCAACACCTCACATTTCCATGAGGCCGAAAAGAAGGTTTCCTGGAACAAGGAATCTGGGGCTGGAAAAGTACAGTACTAGGCGGGCTCAGAATATTTTATCATCACAGAAAGCTGGACACAGTTCAGACAGTAACAAGTCAAAGAGACCCTGAAGCTTTGGAGGGTGTTCACCGACCATAGTGAAATAATTATCACCACAAAAAATGCTACACAGTAAATAATGATATACATTAAGTATCAGTGTGGGCACAAACACAAGTTCATGTTAATATAAACAACTGGATAACTAAACCATAACATGGATGAGGAAGAGAATGCTTACATAGTTTCAAGTTTTTTTCTTCCTTAAGTCCATGGTAATTAGCAAGAGAAAAGGATGAACGTCACAGTGTAAAGCTTGTGTTGATAAACATCATTTTAACTGAGTAATCAAAATGAACATTCTCAGGAACAGGACAAGATCAAAAGCTTACAACACTCGATAGGATACAGTGAGAAAATGCAAGGTTACTTCTGGCTATTTCTGTCACATGTACATAACCTGAATCAAATCATGAACAAATACCAGACAAATCCAAACTGAGGGACAGTCTACAAAATAATTGGCCTATAATCTTCAAAAAATGGTCAAAGATGTAAGAGATGAAAAAACTGAAGAATTATCTGAAACAAAATTTTAAAACTAAATGTGACATATGATTCTTGATTGTTTTTGGATAAATAATGTATAAAACAACTACCAAAACTTCAAGTGGATCTGAATATTAGATTGTAATAAAGAATCACTATTAACTTTCTGATTTTTTTTTTTTTGAGACAGGGTCTCGTTTTGTAGTTCAGGATGGCTCTGAGCTCACCATGGAGCCCAGGCAAGCTGTCGCAAACTCAGCAATCCTCCTGTCTCTGCCTCCCGAGTGCTGGGATTACAGGCATGAGCCACCACGCCTGGCATTGTGGTATGCGGTGTTGATTGTTGGTGGGCGTATCTCCAGGCCCGGCATTATATGTGGTTACTGGGGATCGAACTCAGGACCTTGCGCCGCCGGAACCACTGAGCTAACCCTCCGGCCCCAACTTTCTGATTTTTGATAGTTATCTATTCATCTTGTTCTCTACTTTCCCCCATCTGCTAGTCTTCCAGGAAGGCAATATACTCACAGCTATTTCTGATCAAATTATACAGAGAAAAGTTAAGTGACTTTGGAGGGGTTTTGCCCTATAGGAGAACTCCTTTGTTGGCCTCTGAGGTAAGTGCACATGGAGAAGATGCTTGCTATTTCATAACTACATAGGCCTATCTTATACCTACATGGATCTTCCAGACTCATGGGCATTGTGTCTACTGAGACTTGGGAAGGTAGATGTTGACTGACATAGGCCAGTATATAAAAAATTTAAAAGTTTTAATTTTGGATACAGTGGTTATCTAATGATCCAGTGTAAGATTACTCAACAATGAAGAAAGGACAGAAGTTGTCATATGTCAAGAGGGATACTCTAAGTCATAGATAACCTCGGAGAGGCTCAGAGGACAGCATGTTGAAGAAACAAGCCACCTCGAATGAACAGGCATAGTGCTTGTGAGGTGAATGAGCACAAACTTATAGTTACCAGAGGATTTGTCAGTGAGTGAATAATGATGGTTCCCACGATGATTGCTCATCTCTTTCCGTAAAAAGTGAAGCAAAGAAACACCCAAATTTGTAGTGATCCCAACCTCCAGCCACCCCGGGATGACTCAGTTCAGCCTGAATCCCAAAGCCAAAATGTCAGACATCTCTCAAAGGATGAGCGTGAGGCCGCAGAGTGGATGACAGTAACAGCCAGAAAGCAGGACTGTGAGGTGACGGATGAGGACTTCAGATGCTTCCGTGAATGTGAAGTGTGGAAGAAAATAATGATGTCTGCATAGGATTTTAAGAAAATATTCTGCATCGTTTCCTGTGCAGCACACGTTCCTATCAATCCTGAAAATTCAAATTTGTCTTTTCTGTGACTGGAATAGACTGCAAAATCCAGACTCCAGAGTCCCACTTTTCTATACAGGTTTTTTATGCTTGTTATTATTATTGAGATATTCTGAACAGTTGTCTTGATAAAGTCTTAGGGAAAATGCAAGTATAAATCATATATCTGAAAAATGGAAATAGAAGGGAAGGCCCTGAAGAAAATCTGACTCTGAATCCTAGATTACTGTCTTACCATACATATATTTCCAATGTTCCCTCTCCTCTCTAAAATCTCTTAGTCTCTATTTCCAAGGGTAAAGTCCAAAGCCCTAGGCTTTTCTTTCCAGATCTGTAAAAAATCCAGAATTAGAAACATATTTGGAACCTTGCGAAGGTGGATCGTCCAGGGTGATGGGTGTGAAACAGCATCTGTTCTCAAAGTCAAGGCAAGAGTTAGGCTATGGCAGGCCCTTGAGTTCCTGAATATCAAGTTACAATTCAGATTATCTAGAACTCGACTCATAATTCTTTCCCTCCTATAGTTACTGCATGTTCAGTGAAGTTGACATTCTGAAGCAATTACCATCACTTGAGGAATTAGATTACAGATCTATTGATTCTAAGTTCATAGACTGGACTTACTGTCACCAGGTTACTACCCTGGTCTGGGAATGCCAAAGTACATCATTAACATATGCAACTTCTGCTTTCCACCTGGACTCTGAGACTTTAAAAGTCCATAGTCAGAATTTCCTTAATTTTAATTTTAAATAATATCCAGAATATTATGTAAAACATATTTCAGCCTTAGTAAAAAAAATATTCTGACATATCAAAATATGGATAAACTTTTGATACACTATGCCAACTGAAATAAGCCACTCATAAAAGGATAAATATGATATGACCCTACTTATATTTGGCTCTTAGAATAAATTTATACAGAAAGATAAAACAATGGTTCTTAGCACATAAGCAGACAGGGAAATGGAGAATTATTTAGTGAGTACAAATTTTCAGTTTGGTGCTATGAGAAGTTCTGGAGATAAATGGTGGTGAGAGTTTTACAATACGAATGTACTTAGAGGTTAAAATGGTAAATTTTATGTTTTGTCAATTGTTTTACAATAAAAAGTATTTAGTCCATATCTCTAGAAGTATAGGTAAATAGAAGTATGTGAAAACATACTTCTTTAGCCTTTTAAATTTTACATGAATATGTTACCTGATTAAAAAAATATAACACTGAAGGTAAAACCCCAAAGCCCTCTCATGTGGTCATTTTTGCTCTGAATATATCACTTATTCTTACCCCATTACCCCAGAGCAGATCCCACCATGAGATTGTGATTTGCCCTTACTACAAGGGTCTAAAAGTTCAAATGAAGAGCAATTTCTTTTATGGCAATTCTCTTTTATTTTTTATTTTTCAATTCTCTTTTCTGGAAACCACCTACTCACTGATGAGTGCAGAGAAAGGGAGACTTCCTGACCCAGGATACCACATCCCTCAGACACCTGAGCCTAAGGTACTACTCAACAGATTCATCAGGAAAGAGAGTGCTTTGCTATTTTTCCCTCATTGCTGAGACAAAATAACAAGCAGAAAGTTAAAGGGGAAGGGTTTGTTTAGCTCAGTGTACAGAGCTTTCAGTCCATAAGCTTGGCTCCAGGACACAGTGGCACATAACAGAGAGAGGAGAAACAGTTCATGGCACTCACACCATAGCAAAAGCAGCAAGAGACCTCAACAGCATCATTCTGCCCCTTTTATCTTACCCAGATGCCTGGGATTAGGGCAGTGCCAAATCAATCCGTGGATTGATTTAGTAATTACACATCACTAATCATAGGATCACACACTCCAGATTCAGCTGCCTCTGAAAAAGCTCCACCTATGACTACATGAGGCTTTGGAGGAACATCTACTCATAAAACATTTCACCATTGGCCTATCAAATGCCCATCCATATCCCTTTATGCTCATTTGGTCATGTAGGCAGCTCATTTAAGCATTTAGTCTATCTCTAAAAGTTCCAAGAGTCCTAACATTTTCAGGATTGCTGAAAATTTCAAGTTCAAAGCCTCCTTTGAGATTTAAGGCAAACTCAGCTTCAAGCCCTTGTGCAAATGAAAAGAAACTTGAACACTTCCAGAAACATTCAATAGTACAAGATAGACATTACCATCCCAACTGGAATAAACAGGGAGATACAAAGGACCAAAGCAAATCCAGACTCCAGCTGGGAAAACATTAAATCCCACAGTTCGCTTGCAGCATCCCTGGCAATCTGTAACAAGCTGTTAACTCCAAAAGTGGTTCTTCCCCTACAGTACTGTCAGTAGTTGTAGCTCCCATGGCTTTTCTTGGGCTGGCTGTGCTGCCTCCCTGCAGTTTTCTTCAGATGATCCACATTCCTGGCTTCTCCAAAACTCTAGGATTTTAGCTGCACCATCAGCTTCAAACTCAGCTTCACACACTGCTCTCAGGAGCACACTGCCCGGCCACGCAGGCTCCATCTGAATTCTAGGTGGAAGCCTTCCTGACTCTGTAACTCTTGCATTCTGCATATGCCCAAATCAGCACCATGTAAATGATGCCAAGGTCTCTTGCCTGCTGGAGCAGTATCCTGACTTCCTTCTCCCTTGGCTTCAGGGGTCTAGTGCCTATGAACCAAATCCCAAGAAATGACTTCCTTAGATCACCACCATTCTGGAACTTTGTGCTCTGGGGCTCTTCTCTCAAAGGAAATTCTTTCACTTTTGCAATTTTGAGGCTGCAAAGGGTGAAGTCCTGCTGCTTCTTGTGATGCCCTCAGGCCATCTTTTCTACTCTTCTGTTCTTTCTCAGCAGTCAAGGTGGCCTCCACTCTATTTTCATAGTTCACAGATGTACTGGAGCTTCCTTTCTGTCCAAACTGAAAACTTTTTAAATTATTCTGCTGGACTCTTTCCTCTTGATTCTTAACATAAAACTGGCTGAAAGCCCTCAGTAGTGACCATGTCACCAACCCAACACTGCACTGCATTGAAGTGACTCTCACTCAGGCAGTAAGTCTAAATAGGAGTAAAGTGCAGACTAACTTTCCACCAAAGCACGATATACACAGCCTGAGATCCAAAAGCCAATGCAGTCCTTCTCAACAGAAGCATCCTGAGTGTCATTCCAACTGGTAGCATTTCCATCATTTTCCAGGCTCTGACTAGAGTGTCCCATGTAGTTTAGAGTGTACTAGGGTTGCCTCTTCTGACGGTCTCTCAGAATCTTTCCAGACTACTTCCTAAGGCTCTTAAACCACATGGCCAGGCAATGTCAGAGCCATGGTGCCACTCCTCATACCAATTTCTGTCTTAGTTACTTTTCATTCATTACTGAGTCATATGCAACAATAAAAGTTAAAAGGAAAAGGGTTTATTTGACTCACAGTTGGTAGAGCTTGCAGTGCATAATGAGCTTGCTCAAAGCAGAGTAGCACATGGCAGAAGGTTATTAACAGTTCATGACACCCACATGGTAGCAGAAACAAGAAAGAGCCTTAATGTCTTTCTGCCCCTTTTATCATATCTAGACTACCAAGATTAGGGTGGTACAAAACCAATCAGTGGACTGATTTAGTAATCATTTGCCCTTAATCCCAACATCATGCACTCTAGATTTACCTACCTCTGAAAAAAGCACCCACAGTTACATGAGACTTTGAGGGGACCCATAAAAGAAAGTCAGTCAGAACATGGGATACACTGCCTAAAAAGACTTTTGTGGAGCTCTGCTGTTGCTAAAATGAAGAAAAGCAAGAAAGAATGCCTAGAAATTCATAACCAGAAAAAATAAATAAGTTCTTAAAACACTGAAGGATTGAAAAAAAAAATTCATTTGAAAACTTTAAAAAAAAATTAGAGTCTTGCCAGAAGAAAAGAAGCTCACTTGGAAAACAAAAGAAAAAGACAATGGCATCTGATCACATAGTATGAGACTATTTAAGTTCTGCTTTTTCAAAATATGTTAATAATAATAATTATAAAAATAAAAATAATTATTGCATAGCACCAGTGCAGAAATCAAATGAGGCATAAAGTTTAATGAAAAATCTGCTTATAAACAAAAGAGGTCAGAAGAGGGTAGGCCAGTACATGGAAGAGGAGAAATCAACATCAAATAGAACCATTCAATATTAAATTTTATGTCTCTCATAATTTTGTTTTTCAAAATAGCTTACTACTTCAGCCAATTTAACTACAAAACTATGAAGGAATGTCTGAATGGGAATGTGCAGCCTGAAAGTTAAGGGAACTAGGTCTGGTGCGAAGCACTTGTGTCTGAAAGTCATTCTTTTTCAAATAAATATCTAAAACATCTGAAGGAAGGAAATCAACGAATCCAACCACATGTACCATTAGAGAAAAATTGGAGAGAAGATCATGCCTTCTTCTGTTAGTAGAGAGGAAGATTTTTAATGTTAGACTATTTGAAATGGTTTAAAAGTAAATAACTAGACATACTTAATGATGGCAGTCATTACGCAGATAGCAGAGGTAGTAGCAAATGGTCTATGGAGGCACAGAGAAGAAAAACACATGCAAACCTCTAAATCCACAATTGATCGAGTCAGGAATAAAGGATTTAATGGATATAAAATGGTCAAGAGAAGAGGCCATATCTTCTGCTCTTACCTGCCAACAGTGCTGTCTCCGTGAATAATGTCCCCCTAGAGCTGAGAAGGAAGCCTGAATCTTGTCTTGCCCTTCTTCTTTTATACGCAATCTTTCATTGCCACCTTGGAAAATGCCACACTTGCAATCTCTTAAGGCAATATTTATAGCATGAAGATTTTTTTTCACCCTTGCCACAAGCTTAGCATCCTTCTATAGACAGAAATGGCAGCATAAAAAGTGCTGTAGTTCCAGCTGTCAATGTCCATCCCACCACTCCTCAGGCCCAGAAATCCAATCTGTTCTCACCAGATTGATGAAGACACCAAAACAACAGATCACTCTATGACACACTCATACCAGATAACAGAGAATTAAAGAACCTAAGCAGAAATAATAGCTGTGGTGGTTAGATTTGTCCACACCAATGACATGCATTCAAATATGACAGAACACCAGAAGGGAGAATAACAGAAAAGGATGACAACCAATGGGTATATTTGGCCACTATAATTCATCTTCTTTTGGTTTCCAAGATCTGTGAATCTTCTCCATCTTTTCTGGAATTATTTTCTTTGAATTATGTTACCTGATTCCTCTTCCATTCTGTTATAGTTTGGGTCTTAAATGCTCCTTAAAGGCCCACCATTGTGCCAAGGGCTTGATCACCAGCTCCTGGAATTATTGGGAGATGGTGGACCCTTCAAGAGGTAGGTCACAGTGTAAGTAAGTTGGGTCACTGTGGAATATACCCTTGAGGGCAATATTAGGATCCTAGGGTGCCCCCACCTTGAATACCACAAAGAAAATGGCTTTACTATACCACATACTCCCCACCATGATGCACTGCTCACCACAGGTCCAGAGCAATAGTCCCAAAAGACCATAACTGAAATCATGAGTCAAAATAAACCTTTCTTTCCTTTAAGGTTTCTATCTCAGGTGTTTCTTTCAGTGACAGAATACTAAGACATATCCTTTCACTCATCCACGGTGCTTAGAGTAATATAATTCTTGGTACTATGTTTAAGCATCATTAGGCTTTTAAATGAATAATTTGCCAAACGATACACTTGATAAAAGAGTAAATTCAGGGCCGGAGGGTTAGCTCAGTGGTTCCGGCACCTGCCTCTCAAACGCAAGGACCTGAGTTCGATCCCCGGTAACCACATATAATGCTGGGTGTGGAGACACGCCCACCAACAGTCAACACCACATACCACAATGCTGGACGTGGTGGCTCACGCCTGTCATCCCAGCACTCGGGAGGCAGAGACAGGAGGATTGCTGAGTTCGCGGCGGCTTGTCTGGGCACCATAGTGAGCTCAGGGCCAGCCTGAACTACAAAGCGAGACCCTGTCTCAAAAAAAAAAAAAAAAAGAGTAAATTCAGAGCCAATCCCTTTGGGTTCAATAGGTCAATACTTCTCAAATTTTAATGCTCAAAGAAGTAACTTGTGGATTTTGTTAGAATTTAGATCTGATTCAGCAGGCCAAGAGTAAGAATTGAGGATGTGCATTCCTGACAAGCTCCAAGATGGTTTCCTGTTGAAGGACCCAGGTCATGCAAAGCAACAGACCAAAGAGGTAAAGCTTTGTCCAAGGCCACAGAGTTTGTAAGCCATATAGTGAGCCTTTGGGCTCAGTGTCTCTGATTTTCAAATCCAGTAAAACTGGTTCCTTTAAGCTAATTAAAAATACATCAGAAATGTCACATTGAAGTATCATCTCAATAATCAAGTAAACCCTTTTTTCAGTTAAGGAACAAAAAGTCATTCTTTTTCAAATAAATATCTGAAACCTCTGAAGGAGGGAAATCGACAAATCCAACCATATGTACCATTTTTTCAAAGTCTTTATTATATGTCAGGTAATAGAGCCATGGTTGAAAAAAACTATTCTCTAATATTTAACCTCCCTAGAACATGATTTATGCTGGGTCAAAAAGAATAAAAAATACTGGTGCTTGAATATCTGGAGGGGTATTCTGGCCACCTAGCTGTCAGTTTTTGTGGTAAAAACAGAATAATATAATATTATTGTATATTGTATACAATAATATTATTGTATAATACACAAAAAATTCTCCAGAGCAGAGATTTCCATAAGAGAGAATCTGCTTCTGTCATTTGTGTAAACACATAAGCCAGGTAATTAATTCTATAATAGAATATTGGCTCCTCACCTCCCATGGTAGCAGAGACCCACCCTCCATTCTTTCTCCAGTAACATCGTAGGGCCACAGGGAGACTGCAGGCTCAAGATTCAGAAAACGGATAAAAATCAGGCTGCTTCTCCAAGTACAGGTTCCTGAGACCTACCCCTTCCACCTCCAGTCCATCTTGATGGAACCCACAAAAGGGAGCTATGAAATAAAAAGACAAAAGGAGCGGGAGGAAAGAAACCCACTCGTATTTATGAGCCCACTGCACAAAGTATTCAGAGTGAGACAGGAATTCCCGCCAGCCAGAGGCCCAGTTCCAGACTCATGTCTGAGTAAGCATGGGTCTGACCAGGCAACCCCAGAGGGCAGGGGTCAGGCAGAATTTCTCAGGCTTGAAACAGAGTTAGGGGATAAACAGAACATTTGTCTCCCTCCCTGTAGTGAAGAACAAGAAACCCTGACACATGAACGTCCTGTAACCCAGATGAGTGGTTTCCACAATTGGGCTGTGCTCTTCAGGATCAAAAAGCAAGTCAAGAAGCCTCAAGGGGCAAGCTTTCCCACAGTTCGGCCAGTGGACTGCATTCCTCTGCCACATCACCCAGGCTTCAGTTGGAGTTCAACAACAAGAAAGCAGAAATGGTTACATTCTTTGTGTGCACAGAAACAGAAGGAGCAGGGCTTTCCAGGTCAAGAACTGGGTTACACTAGGAATAACCTGTAGGACATCCTTTTCCACATAGATCCTCCCTCATATGGCACAGATTTTACAGTGCCACCAATCCTCACTTGTAGCAGTCACTCAGCAAAACACACGATATGCTTAATCCTTGCCTCCCTGGATATTAGAATGTCACAAAGTCAAGAGAGCCCAAATTCATGCAACAGCATGTCCTAGCACTCAATAAGAGCCTGGGGCTAGAAAGTGGAAGACTATGTTAATATTCCGCTGCCAAAAATAAAGGTGTCCTCAGTTTGAAGACAGCAAAACTAGGAAACAGAGGTCTGCCTTTCACACATAGCTATTGGCAGAAATGTGCCACCAGTTTTAGGAATTCTGTAAGTCTTCGCATAACTGTATAAGCACTTGTTTACAGAGACCAAAACCAAAGATCACAAAAGCAAAGAAAGCAAAGACCTTGGTGTTTTGGGAAATTGACACAGACTTATTTCTTACCTTTTTTTGCAGATAATATTGAGGAAGGGAATTGGTGAGGACTTGTTGCATCTCATGGAAAAAGATTAATTGATGCATACACACACACACACTCACACACACATGCACACACACACTTACTCACTCATTCACTCACACTGTTACTTGAGACCAAATAATTCAAGCTTTGGGAAACAAGCTGGAAAGAGACTATTACATTCTCAGGTGATTGCCAAATGGAGGCTACAAAACTAGGTCAAATCCTGTCCATAGGGAGCTCAAGGCCTACTGTTTTCACACATATTTGAAAAGTATAAGAAGATACACAGGGGAGGGAAATGAAATTTTAAAAAGTACCTTGTCCAGACAGATGAATTTTTAAAAGCATTTCATGTAGGCAGACAAATTACCAAAACACATCCATAACTTTAGGTGAAGGAAATATAAAATGGTGTCTTTTCTTCCTATAGCTAGAGTTAGAGTTTGACTTTCACTCTGAGCTAAGGGTTCAGCTGTTAAAGCCGGCACTAGATTTCAGTCCCCAGTGACTCCTTGGAAGTACTTTTTCAGGGAACACAATGTCCAAACTACACAGTGTGACCCAGAATCTTAGATGGGATTTTCCATGAAGAAAGCAACCAGGGCTGGATATAAAGGTGATCTGATATTAAGGAGGGTGGCTGGGCAGATGAAGAGATAGACAGATAAGCAGATGGAGGGATATTTCCTCCTTTCTCAGAGTCTTGTGATCAGAGCCAGGACTCAGGAGAGAAATACATTTCAGTAGATCCCTAAGCAGAAAAGAGCTTGATAGAGACATTCTTAAAATGTAGCCTACAATCTAACTACACCCAACATGAGTAAAAATTTTAGGTTATTACTTGCATTATACTATTCTTACTTTTATGTGCAAATCTTCAAAACAACCCTACTGAAAATTATAGATTAGAATATGAAGTACCTAGTGGAACTAAGGAAAGACTTGAATTAACTCACTTGCAGAATTGATACCAATATCTTCTCCAGAAAAGTCAACATGATAGTGGTAATCACAGTAAGTAATGAACCAACAGAGGTCAGTATGAGAACCCAGTGCCCTGGAATAGACCAGAAATAGTTTAGGGACCAAAATTGCACTATGCCAGTCGATAGGTGAGTGTTAAGCCACTGTTTAAGTAGCTGAAGAAAAGTAATCTCACTCTAAAACTACAAGTTGTGAAAATCTACAGCAACCCAGAGCAGTAGAAAGGCACATCCATTCAACCAGTATTTATTGAGTGTTTCTTATGAAACATATCTAAACACATGTATATATGACAAAGAGAAGAAAAGAAAAATCAAGCAGAAAGAAGCAAAAACTTACTACTTTTAAAAATAAAATAGGCA